>NW_019294757.1:19972-30654 GCF_000500325.1 Leptinotarsa decemlineata | reverse complement strand
GTTCTGTTCATAGCTGATGTTTTGTCTACTGTCAACCTAACCTTACTTTCTCGTTTTCAGTACATGTGCTCATTAAAATGTCTAATCGCGGTTGTAAGCACTCTGCTGACAGTTTTTGTTATATTTGTGGTGAGTTTGGTGAAAAAACATCAAAGAAACATTACAGACTTTGTGAAAAAGGTTTATCATATTTTGGAATTAAACTTTGCGATCAGGATAAATCTTGGACCCCGCATAAGGTATGTTATGCTTGTGTTGAAGATCTTAAAAAATGGTCAAAAAAGGAGAAAAAAGCCTTTAAGTACGCTGTTAATATGGTATGGAGTGAACCTAGAAGCCACATTGATGATTGCTACTTTTATAGTATTGATATTACTGGCCATAACTCGAAAAACAAGGTAATAAGCTACCCTAACCTAATTTCCGCCATCCAACCAGTAGGCTACTTGCTTGGTTCTAGACTAAAAGAAAAGAACTTGTTGGCAGCTGGAACTAGCATATATGTGTATAGGAAGAGAGAGCAGCAGTTTTGAAAGTTTTTTAACAAGAAGGTGATTTAGTGTACTGCTCAGACATTCCAGGTCTGATCAAAGAGTTTGGTGTTGAATACAAAAAAGAAGACTGGAGGCTGTTTATCGATTCTTCCAAAACTAGTTTAAAAGCTGTTTTGTTACACAATAGTAACACTTATGCATCTATACCTTCTGTACCATTCTGTACATATGAAAGAGACCTATGAAAACCTAGAAATAGTTTTGAATAAAATTGGCTATTCGGCTCATGGTTGGATGATATGTGGTGACTTGAACGTAACATGCATGCCTCTAGGTCAGCAAGGCGGTTTTACCAAATTTCCATGTTGTTTGTGTGAATGGGACAGTAAAGCAAGGGATCAACATTGGTGCAGAAAGAACTGGCTTGTGAGGGAGTCTTTAAAACCTGGCGAGAGGAACATTCTCCGTAAAAACCTGGTAGATCCTAAAAATATTCTCTTACCACCTCTACATATAAAGTTAGGCATGATGAAACAGTTTGTAAAGGCATTGCCTAAAGATGGACCTTGTTTCAAGTATCTCTGTCAGAAATTTCCAAACCTTTCAGGGGCTAAACTTAAAGAAGGCGTCTTTGTAGAACCCGACATTCGAAAAAAAGTTCTTTCTCAATTTTTAGAAAATGCAAATGACCCAGAATATCGTATCATTGTAGCTAACATGTTAAAGCATTTTAAGAAACTAGAATGTTTGACGAGCCTGAAAGTTCACTTCTTGAACAGTCATCTTGTTTACTTCCTGGAAAATTTGGGAGATGCTAGCGGGGAGCAGGGTGAGCGTTTTCACCAAGATATTAAATTAATGGACAAACGTTACCTGGGCCGCTGGAACAACACCATGATGGCAGACTACTGTTGGTTACTTTACCGTGAAGCACAACAAGCGACTCATCGCAGGAAAAGCTACACAAGAAACTTCAAAGGAGACAAAGAAACCAATTCCATCTGACTAGTGAAACCTACATTACAACACTGTATCATTATTTCAAGTAACCTANACTCTACTATATAACTTCAAAAGGAAAATTTTCACATGGACGGTTATAATTGAATTGTTCAAACAATGATACAAATCCTGCAATGACATTTGTTCCTACAATACGATTTTCAAAATTGCTTTGGAAGTTTACTTCCAAGGAGGAAATAAAATAAACAAATTCATTTTTGGGCATCCTTAAGTTACCGAATGTGTCAAGAGTTCCATTTTGAAATGCTCTGAAATAACAATACAGAGATTCATTGTTTAATTCACAATTTGTTTTGTAATAGCTCACAGAAATGTCACAACTATGAATTTTCAGTAATTAATTTATCAAGTGGTCCTTCGGAAACATGAAAAAACTTATTTTGGATTTTGAACTGTTATTTTTACAACTATTAACAGCACAAACGTGTCCACCACCTATTAGTTTTTCCATTATGTTAAAAGTTAAAATTCACGATACGCACAGATCACAGGTAACATATACGTCCTAACAATAGCAAAGCCAAAAGCAGAATGAGAAACTCTGTCACTTCCCAAAATGGCGGACTCACCAACGCGACGAATATGCGCGAACTTCTCCCGCCAAGCGAAGTGACATTGCTGATTGTTACCTATGCTGAGGATTGTCGTTTGTAAGGTTTTGTAAGGGTTTGTAAGGGACAGCTGGTTAACGGAAAAAAATATTTTGAATATAGCAGTTGGAAGACGACAAAAATGTGTTGTTTGGATGCGAATATTTAAAATTTGAACAAAAATCATCTCACTATATCGTAAATACAGTTAGGATCACTCCTATCAAAAGTTCAAACTCTCTTCGAAGCTAGAATCTCCGGAACGAAATTTCGCCAACCAACGTTGAACGTTCATTAACACTATCAATGTCAAATGATAGGAGACATCTCCTTTATATCGGCAGGTGTAGGCCAAGACTCGCCAAACACACACTCTCTTATTGACGATAACTCCGGACACTCACATAAGACACGCCTGACAGTTTCATCTTCCTGTTCACACATCCTGCATAGAGGTGTGTATACTAGCCTCATATTGTGAAGGTGTTTCCTTAGTTGACAGTGGCCAGTCAGAAATCCTACTGTTAAGCGTAGATTTTTCCTGGTCATCGCCAGATATTTCTTCGGCGCCAGCTTCCTATGGTCGCCCAGGGTGATCCTTGCAAGACTGCATCCTTTGATTCAGGCCGTAGGTGCCACTGGATCCTAAAATTCTTAGTCCAGCCGCTTCCTTGGCTAAAGAGTCGACAATGCAATTACGTTTACTCCGGTCGTGCCCTTTAACCCACCTCAGGATAATATTGTTATCTACCGAGGCTTTGGCTAAATCTTGGTGGCACTATAGTACTAGCCCTGAGGTAACACGTTGTCTGTTCAAGGCTAATAGGGTTTGTCTACTATCAATGCAGATTGTTATGTTTTTTCCAGAAATTCCTTTCCAGGTTATATCTTTTGTGGCAATTGAGATACCAGCCATTTCTGTTTGAACCACGCTGCTATTATTTCCCCATTTAATCCTTAGGCTTAGTGATCTGGAGTATACTCTATATCCTGAGCCTTCTTTGGTTTTTGAGCCGTCTGTATATATGCGTATTGCATTTGTAGCATCTGACTCAGTTTTCTGTTTTATTTGTATTTTGTAGGGTTTATTAAACACAAACCTGGGTTCAATTGCATCACTGGTTGCCGGCAACAGAGATCGCTCAGTAAGCGCTTCTCGCCATATAGGCCCAGCCTCAATTGACCCATTCCTACTTCGAGGTTTACACCAGCCGTGCGTAGTCGTAACATGGCCATTAACGCAACCTCCTTAACGTACAGGTCCAGAGGGGTCAGACCAGTAATTAATTCTATTTCCGCGGTTGGTGTTGTCCTCATGGCTCCTGTGAACAATCCAATCGCTGTATTTGATATAATTTTTGGATGGTCGTTGCTTGCAGAACTTTCGGTCCCCATGCAATAGCTCCGTAAGTTAACAAAGGTCTTATTATTGCAATGTAGATCCAGGTGACCACACGGGGTGAAAGACCCCATGTGCGCCCTAATGACCTCCGACATTGCTCCTATGCCACATACGCTCTTTTTGCTCTACTCTGTAGGTGAGCGTTCCTTGTTAGCTTCCTGTCGAGGGTAGTACCAAGGTATTCCTCCTCTTCAGAGAAGTTTAGTTTGCTTTTGAAAATTTCGGAAGGTTTAAAGCCCGATAAACTTTTTTCCTGGTGAAAAAGACCATCTCAGTCTTCTTGGGATGGATCGACCGTGAGTGTTCCTTATACCATGTTTTTATTAATTTGAGCCCATCCTGCGCTTTATCGCACAGTGTGTTCACAAATTTGCTGGTCTGCAAGATAACTATATCATTTGCTTATTCGATGGTGTAGAATCCATTATTGTTGAGGTGATTATAAAGGGTATCCAGAACTATGTTTCTAAGAAGGGGTAATAAGCCCCCTCCCTGTGGATATCCCCCCACTGTGATGTCTTCTAAATTGATACTTATTGCTCTACTAGAGATCATCTTGAGTATCCATTCTCCTACTACCAGGTGTACATTCCTGGAGTTTAGTTGCTGGGTAATTGTTGGAAAGGTTGTTTTATCAAACGCTCCCTTGATATCTATAAATTTCTTTGTTTGCCCAATGATCTTTCGATTCTGTCAACCACATGGTGAAGGGCCGAATCAGTAGACCTTCCCAGAGTACATTCATGCTGATTTGGATGAAGTAGGTTGTGAACTAATACTTCATCTCTTATTCACCGTTTACATAGCCTCTCCATAGTTAAAAAAAAGATCTGAGACTAATTGGTCGGAATGCTTTTGGTAAGGTGTAGTCCATTCTACCTGGTTTGTGTATAAATACCACTCGTACTTCACTCCACTTACTGGAATATACCTCAGAGCTGAAAAGGCTCTGAATATTCCAACCAAGTGCGGCATAAGAATATCGATTCCCCATTGAAGTAGTGCTGGTCTTATACCGTCAGGTCCTGGTGACTTGAAGGGGGAAAAGCCCGATATGGTCCATCTTATCTTGTCCTCATCAATTGCTGCAGATTGCCAGACGTATTGTGAGGGTGTTGTTGGTACTTCTGTCCAGTTTGTCGTTCCAGGAAAGACAGAACCTGGGAAGTGAGTCTCCATAAGAATCAAAAGGGCTATTTAGTTATTTAGTGTCACTAAGTGGCTAGCTTCTTCAGTGGTTCATTTATCTTGATGAGTCATCGGTGTTAGGATGCAGTTCCAGTTCGGCCTTTAAACCCGAATGAAGATAGTAACACTGAAAATTTCGACCGCGAAAGCCTCAACAAATTTATTCAGTTATTGCTAAATATCTCTCTATATCATTAAGAAATCTTGAACGCCTCATTTTTCTATTAAATCGCTGTTATTTGTGTGCTTGTTTTCAACAATTTTTTACATTTTCGTTGGACGATAGTTGAAGAAAATATTCCACACTACCCAAATCGGTATCCGTAGGAGCGTACCTTCAAAAGGTTAAAAAAACTGACACTCAGGGCCTACATTTCGTATGTCAACTTTGTGCTTTTTCTCGTCGCCAGTCCAGTAATCTTCACTTCGATTGGACCAAATCAACCACCCCGTACCTTCATTGCAAAACACGCATTCTAGAGAAAAACAGAAATCTAGGAACATTCCCATAAAAGCGCGAATGCAAATCTGCGGCGAACTGTCATTCTATCTGTCGGGTTATCTGAAACTGTGGCGAAACATGAGTCCACGACCACAATTCAACTACCTCATTCACTGACATTACATTACCGCAATGTACCATGTTACTCGAAGTGTCACTCTCTCGTATCATGCTCTCTGGCGCAAGGAGAAAAAGGTTTCTTTCTTCGACGTCTTGATGTTCTATACGATATTATGAAACGGATGGAGCTTATGCAATTCGAAACTTGTATTGATTACAGGGCGAGTATGACAATATGTGGTCCTTCGAGCCAGACCGAAAAATTACTGATGTTTTCTACTACCCTTGCAATATGCTTCATACAATCAAATAGTAATACAGTCTTGATGTTCTATACAATATTATGAAACTGATGAAGCTTATGCAATTCGAAACTTGTATCGATTACAGGGCGAGTATGACAAAATGTGGCCCTTCGAGCCAGACCAGAAAAAGACCGATATTTTCTACTAACCTTCCTACATGCTATATACAGTCAAATAGAATACATTTCAGACGTCTTTTGTTTCTCACTAAATCATATTGTTTTAACAATATTTTCATAGATGGCGTCATTTTGCCGCCATATTGAATTTGGAGAAAATGACTACCACGCAGCCATTTTGAATATAGAAATGTTTTACTTGGGATCATTTTCAGTTAAATCGGTATAGATTTTCAGTTACTTTATCAGTAGAAATATTAGCTTCAAAAAATATACCTTCGTCTGATATTTTATAAAATGATTTGAAATCCCTGAAAGAACTAGAAAAGAAGAAAAAACAATTATATTAAGCAAAAAAACCTGAAATGGAATATGAGTGAAATAAAATTCAAGTAAAAATAGAATAAAAAATAAAAAAGTTAAGAGAGTCCAAGCCAAGTTACTTCAGGACGTTTCGATTGTTAGTATCCACAATCGTCTTCGTCCTCCCAGAGATGACCATTTATGGGCTTAGTCAAGTACTTTCACTAATCTCCGCTTTCTTTTTTCCGCTTCACTGGTTTAGTGGGAGATGACCGTTTGGCGGGAGTTGGCCATTTTCCCCTTGATTATGGGTTTCCATATGTTGCGTATCTCTACGCTAGCTTGGCTGTTGGACAACATATATGCGGCTTCCTTGAATTTTCTCCTACACCAATGTTCCTCTCTGTGCAAGATCTCAGCTTGGGACCACTCGATGTTGTGTTAATGGGTCCAAACATGGTCTGCTATTCCTTATTTGCTGGTTTCCCCTCACTGTGTGTGTTTCTTGTGCTCGGCAATGCGAATATTCAATGGCATCTTAGTTTCACCATCGCTTCAGAATAGCCAATTTTATTTCACCATTATTTCATTTCAGGTTTTTTTGCTTAATATAATTGTTTTTTCAGCTATTCATTTTTAATTCTTCTTTTTTAGTTCTGTCAGGGATTTCAAATCATTTTATAATGGAAGTCTGAACTAATAAAATTCATCTCGAAACATTGTCGTTCACCTTCTAGCAAATGTTTTTTTTATTGCCTTTCTGATGTGGTTTTAGCAAAATTCATCTTCAATGAAAATGTTCTTGCTGAAAAATACTGTTTTTTTACGTTTCCCTGAACATTTATAAGCATTTTTCTTCACCAGATATGATTAATTTCAATGAGCATCCAGGTAATTTTCATATTTTAATTACTCAAATATTTCTCAAGAAACCCTATATTTTTTATCACCGCGTCCTGTCCCTTCATTGCGTCAGTATGGATTTCATCGAGTCGACATAAAACTAAAATTAATTATAAAAATTCATCGTGTTTTCATTAGTCGAGAAACCATAATTTTTAGTGTGAAATGTTTGGTGGAGCATAACGAAACCTCTCATAGCTTTTGTTCGAACCGGATGTGTGTATAGGCAGAGAATGAGAAGCCCTACGCCTTCCTAAAAACTCATTCGACCATCGGCATCGATGAAAAGTTTACACAAGGCCTTGAGAACAATTCTGGAAACAATGAAATTTGACTGTGAAAGAAAATACTTTTTCTATAATAAATATAGTGCGCGTAAGTAAATAGTCCACCTTCTCAACTTTCGAATGGGGTAAGATCCTTTCCCAAACACCAGAACTGCTAATCGGTAGTCTTCTCAAACTGTCTCAATTAGTTTCAAATGCCAAGTGTCATATCATGCAAATTAAACTCCGTAATGCTTTATTCTGGTTTATTTGCTTACTCAAAATGTTTTACAAGGCAGTACGTCCAGTCGTCGACATCAGCCACACACTTGACTTCCCTTCTTAAACCTAACAAAACTATAAACTCGACAGTGTTACCAACTTATGTCACCAACAACTCCCAGAATCAGTGGTAGTACTGAACAGTGTTTTTACATTGGAAATAAATAAATTGAATTTAAACCTCAATTTCGATATCTTCAATGACCAACTAGAACTGTCCCCTTTTGAATTTGTGAATTTTGACAATTGATTTAGGATCCATTGGTATTTGGAGCAATCTACAAGTAGTGGTTTTGGATCAATATTCAGTAATAATTTTGATACATTATGGAAGTTAAATAACACAGGCCAAAGATGAAAACACTTTTTTACTCAAAACACCTTATTTTTCTGTTTTTCAGGGTACTAAATCCAAATATGACACTTATTGAGCCGTATCACCTACCATTTTTTCACATTTGCACATCAATATAATAATTTTTTTTATTTATTACAGAATTTAACAGCTTTTATATACTACAAATAAAATTGTTAAATAAATTGTGCTGGATGTAGAAGAGTCGCAGCACTGCTGAAACACATTTACTGTCCAGAAAAACGGGAATTATATTGTTCTGTTCATAGCTGATGTTTTGTCTACTGTCAACCTAACCTTACTTTCTCGTTTTCAGTACATGTGCTCATTAAAATGTCTAATCGCGGTTGTGAGCACTCTGCTGACAGTTTTTGTTATATTTGTGGAGAGTTTGGTGAAAAAACATCAAAGGAACATTATACGGACTTTGTGAAAAAGGTTTATCATATTTCGGAATTAAACTTGGCGATCAGAATAAATCTTGGGCCCGGCATAAAGTATGTTATATTTGTATTGAAGATCTAAAAAAATTGTCAAAAAAGGAGAAAAAAGCGTTTAAGTACGCTGTTAATATGGTATGGAGTGAACCTAGAGACCACATTAATGATTGCTGCTTTTATATTATTGATATTACTGGCCATAACTCAAAAAACAAGGTAATAAGCTACCCTAACCTAATTTCCGCCATCCAACCAGTAGGCCACGATGTAGATTTGCCGGTCCTAGAACCTTTGGTGTAGTAATGAATATTACTGGAGTAATAATAATATGGTAATAATAATGCAAAAGACCCAGACGTACCATTGTAGCTGACATGTTAAAGCATTTTAAGAAACTAGAATGTTTGATGAACCTGAAAGTCCACTTCTTGAACAGTCATCTTGATTACTTCCCGGAAAATTTGGGATATGTTGGTGAGGAGCAGGGCGGGCGTTTTCACCAAGATATTAAATTGATGGAAAAATGATACCAGGGCCGCTGGAACATCAACATGATGGGAGACTACTGTTGGTCATTTTACCGTGAAACACAAAAAGCGACTCATCGCAAGAAAAGCTACACAAGAAACTTCAAAGGAGAAAAAGAAACCAATTCCATCCGACTAGTGAAACCTACATTACAACACTGTATCATTATTTCAAGTAACCTACTGTCAGGAAATCGGTTGGAGGGAAAGATGATACCTTCTTACGAAACTGCAGCTGCATGAACAGTTGTTCGAGTTTGATGAATAAGTAGGAAACATTCCCGTTCTCGTTCATCATTGAAACTTCGTTCTTGAAATTCTTCGTCATGAGCAACACTTGTAAAATGCTATTCAAGTAGCAAGTGCTTCCCAAATTATCCAATCCAATTTTCTTCTCTAGAATTTCAGGACAACTATCTACTGATTCGTAAGGAAGAACATGTTTCACAGAATCTCCATAAGAACCATTTCTCAAGCTGCGATCGATCCTTCCAAGTGAAGAAGGGTTTCGTAGAGGGATCGATTCGGCTCTTGCTTCAAGAAGCTTTTCCACTGAAAGGGTACAAGTTTCACGAGGACTGCAACTCATTTTTTGGGGGCAAGAATGACCTGAGTCCACTGACCGCACTGAAAAAGAAGAAGGGGGATCAATCACTTGTGAATTAACCTTGATAGGATGATGAATATTCACATATCTCGCCTTGTTTCGAAGAGGTTTCAGTTCCGTACTGAAATTAGGGCAATGCATGATCTCATCAAAATTATGTGAAGGAGGAATAGTTCCAAGTACTGAAGCAGCATTGCCACGTTGAATAGCAATACTTATTCTTTCTATCAAAAAAGAGGTAGAACCGTGATCTTTCGTTGCTTGGCCTATTCTCCTTCCGAGTTCATGAACGAATAACAGAGATTCCGGGCTATAAACACCAAAAGTTTCAACCGCTATTGGATGAAACAGATAGTTGTTTCCAAGATTTAGATTATTAGCTTCCTTCTCTATCCAATTTTGATAACATTTATGTATTTATAGGCATTCCTCAAACTGAATTTTTGGAGCGAATAAAATCGTTGAAATGCGGTATTTCATTCTCAACTCGAGTGGGTTACTTTCAAAAACCCCAATCAAGATTTATTGTTGACATTACCGGAGTTATGGGAAGATATCCTAATAAACAGCTCTAACGAATAGCCCTATAATCTTTATTACCCCTATAAATTCGATTCGTTCCTTCGAGTAGAAAAACAGGAAATAAAAAGTAAAACAGGAAACTTAAAAAGCGCAAAACTAGGACCGTAAACAGCTGTACGTCGAAACTGGAATTTGATTTATTTCAACTTTTAGGTAAATACTCGTTTTTTGTTTAATTTCTGTAGTAACCGAATATCCCTTTTGTAACCCCTTTCTGATTTACTGAAATTGTGAAACGCAGGTTAATAAAATAGGGGAACGGCCCCTTGAACTATTGTGTAATATTTTGTAGGAATTGTTCCAGAAGTGTCTAACGGTGTCACTGTAGTCAGGGCGTTTTTATTCTTTAATTGAATGCTGTCAGATATGGATTACATGCTGAAATTTCGGAAATTTATGTCGAAAACCGGATATCAATGGGAACTACAACTAAAATATAGCTTATATTGAAAGGGGTATATTTTTAGTACCTAGAGGTTATTTTTTGGGAATGATAGGTTTTGGCTTTCTACTTCTCCAAAAATGTGGTAATATTCCAAAGAAAGGAAGAAGACAATTAGTTTTAAAATGGACTCTCTACAAAAATATGAGACAAGACAAGACAAGACAATTTATTTTCCACTGAATGTTACAATACAAGTACCATACATTATGGGAATCGTCACTAATAAGTAGGTTATAATAATATTACAATTTCACTTTTTGGTCATAAAATAAAATAAATTAATATAAAT
>NW_019294756.1:0-10960 GCF_000500325.1 Leptinotarsa decemlineata | reverse complement strand
TATCGGCCAGTTCTATTCGATCAATAAAACTTGTGTTTTTAACAGTATTATTATTTTATTGAAATTAAATTCATTTTCAAATCGTATTCTGGTCCGCTGCGAAATACTATATGAAGCTCGATTATAATGCTAGATGATAGCATTCATGAAATCAGCGTATTCTCTCTGTTCGTGTGGAATAAATAAATCTCAACTCTTACATTATAAACTAGTTTCATAATGAATTATTCATTCTATTTGCAACAATTATTTGTAAGTTAATATTCACGAGGTAAAAATTATTGTTTTATGACAAATATTTGCCCATTAAACCATGTATTTTTCGAATTTTCTGTACTGTCCTAGATATTTTTTGTTTTTGATCATTTATTACAGACAATTGATCGTGGCAATCTGAGAAATAATTGTACAAATGTGGTGAAAGGACACTTCCGCCAAAAATTCATTAAATAAACTCCATAAGAAATAAATAAATTGCAAGGGGTCCATTTTTAGGAGACAATAATTATTGAGAAAGGTTATGGTTTTCTACTTCTCCATCTTCATACGAAAAAAACGAGTGAGCTTTAGATACACGACTGAAGTAAAACTCATAAAATGTTGCCAAATCGTGAAATAGAAACGAATCCCTGTAAATGTTAAATGCATTATTTCATTCCTCTTTTTTAAGTATTTAAATAATTTTTTAAAGAAAAAGGTTGAAATGATAAGTTTAAAATGCGTTGTTTCAGAACTCTTTTATGAAAACTGCTTGATTTTCGTCAGGAGGAACATTTCCCATTGAAACTTTTTATGTTTTTTAACACTTTATTTTTATGGTTTATCAAGAATACATAAATTCCCAATGATATCCCTGTTTGAGTTCAATTGGATTACCTTGACGAAAACTAGCATGACACCTTTTAGAGATTTTTAAACCGATTTCAGGAGATGGTACCATTTTTCCGAAAAATATTACCATTTCATAAATAAATAAAAAAATCTAACACGACGTATTATGTAAACTTCGGTATTGAAAGTCATTTTACTCACAAACCTGTTGATACTATTCTTCAACTTGTAAGTTCAGGGTTGGAGAAAATTGATCCAACTATAAAACACTGAACAATGTGTGATGTATAGAGAAAACCTATTTTCAATTTTAGTTCCCCTCATCTTCCACTCAGACTCTCGAGTAGCATTAAAAAAAAACATTTTTGAAATTCTTCTGTTGAAATTTACTACAACGCTCCACAATTGTGGATGATCTGATCTGATCCACAATTGTGGATGATCTGAACTCTTTTTTTATTTATTCTAAATAAACAAAAACTGAAAAAGTAGACTTCGCAAAGGAAATTCAACAAAATGTTAAAAAATCATCAGATATGATATGGAAAGAAAACACATATTAATAGACGCTTTGATATGCAATGGAGAGCATATCAAAGCATCATGCGAGTGAATTAAAATGTACGTCTTTATAACAGATTGAAAAAGATTTGCGAAATTGCAGATAATTTTAATGAAGAAATATCAATGATAAAATCTAAAAAAATATACATCAAGTTCTAGTTGTAGATAAGACAATAAATACAACAGAAAATAAACAGTTATTTAATAAGCAGATGATCTTACAAATAACAATACCAGCCCAAAAAAGTGCAACTCAACATTTACCGTTTCAATAAACATCTTTCAGACCTAGTGTTATACCTACGTCATACTTACAAAAAATACACTATTCATACAACACGGAAGAAAAAACAACAAATTGTATTCATAATATACCCCAAAGTAATTTGGTGAAAGTTCAAGGTCAAAATGCGCAGGAATGAACATCGAGACTACATCAGAAATAGATAATTAACAAGATCAAAATTATATCAGAACACATTTTGAAATCTTCTGATGAATGCAAACCGTCACGGTACAGGTGGAAGATGTGAAACATCAATAATATTTAAGATAACATATAACTTAAACTAATCTTAGTTGAACTATTTAATATTGAAATTGTTCAATTTGAGAAAAGCTTAGGTTATTTATTACTTAAATTTCATGTGTTATTAACATGATAATGTAAGGAAAGGTTATTCATAATTGAAATATTTTATCGATTATTTTGTGTGATTACTTTAAGTCAATTGTTACTTTTGTAGGATTAAACCATGATGCTAATAATGTGCATTCACAAAATTAGTATCATCATTTTCAAGCCACGTTCCACATACTAAAACAATATTACGTGCTTACTGGTTAGATTTTCAAAATAATGTCTGTATATGTCTGACGCACACTAAACACTGAGCGTCTGCCCAGGAAGAGAGGAGGATCCTGCCTTCCACTGAAGATGATCACTTGACGTATGACGTATGCGTGAGAGAAAAGGAAGCCAGACAAACTGGTGCCGTTACGCGTTAGGTAACGAAACGGTTTATCGTCCCATAAGAAGTTATCATTTCAAAATATGCTTTTCTATATTCATGGATCAGCGACCGTGAATGCAATAAAATTAATGGTTTTTCGCAATAATATTTTGGAAGTCATAAAAGACTGATGACTGTCACAAAGAGATACAATTAAAGATCCTTGTATTTTAATTTCTCCCAGAATTCAGATAATTGAAGTCCTAATATCTAACATTAAACGAAAACGAAACAAATGAAAAATATGGATGACTAAATCAATAAGGTCATTCGAACTTTTTGTCAAAACCCCGTATCGCCGGGGGCCATCATCAACATAATTAAAATGCAGGAAGAAATGGGAAATCAAACCTGTTCACTTGTTGCGTATAGTAATTAGCTTTGATTCAAAGAGGGCTGTGCTCGGTATACAGGATGTGGTATGTTAATACTACATTTAATAATTTAACGCCGTTAATTGGCCATTCCGGTTTATTAGATTTTTATAATGCAGTCAACAGTATATGTCTGTCGCATACTAAATACTGAGCGTCTGTCCGACGAGAGAGGAGGAGTCTGCCTTCCGCTGACGTATGCGTGAGAGAAAGGGAAGCCAAACAGACTGGCGCTGTAACGCCTTAGGTATCCTCCCATGAGAACTTCAAAAACTATAATTCGAGAATAGTAGGCACTAAATTCTCAGGAAAGGCAGGGATGTTTTTGCCTTAATCTGTCTCTTGCAATGGCGTACGGAAATTATACTATGATTCATGTGTGTATGATTTAAATAAAAGATGATAAAATATGTAGAATCATAACCTGACAACAGTGTTTTCGTTTTAATGCAATAATATTTCTGAAAATTTAGTGCCTACTATTATGGAATTTTAGTATAATTCCAACAACTCTATATTTTTCTCTTCAATATCGTTATTTTTGGTTTCGATTATCAATAAAAATTTTCGGAGAAAGATGGATCAAACTTTTAGCTATCATGAAACTACTGTTCCCTCTGTACACCATGATACGTTTGAACTCAGTCTGTACAAGGGTGTTTATCTAACGAATCGACTAGTTCCTAACAAAAAGCGTAGGAATTTCAATTTACAGCATCGGTGAGCTCTGTTACGAAATGACTCAACAGATTTGTGAATAACAAAAAGACTCAGAATCCAAACGTCACGGTGTGCATTAACCTCAAGAAGGGAAACTTCAATGTTGGTTCATTTGTTACACTGTAATTCGAACAAGTAATCACTTTCTAGGTAAGTGAATAGAAATAGGAAAATTAATACATCTCTGTTATTGGTGTATAACATTAGTTGAGCGATTTGCGATCATACACACGTCAACAATATGGAAGGATATCTGAGTAAATCTGATATATAAAATAGAATCGCAAAATGTGCTGATTACACAATTTATAACTCAAGAACGGGTGGATCAATTGTTATAATTTTCATATATACGATTCGTCTCCATTCATAATTGCAGAATAACTATTGAAAAAAACTATGTAAACTTTCACGGCCGGAGATAGGTTAGGTTAGGTTAGGTTTAAAGCGAGTGGGTCTATTCGACCCTCCACCGCAACCCGCAAGGGTTCATTGTGACTAACACCTATTCCCACTCGACCAAATAAACCTATCTTCTCAACGAAGTTGATTAGTTTGTATGGTGACAGGTCTTTCAGGTCAGATGGTAAGAGCACGGCTCTACCGAACTCTAAAAACCTGATTTGGTTCCTAGTGGGGCAGGCAGAAAATATATGCTCTGCTGTTTCATCGTTATGAGAGTTTTTGGATGTCAGCTACACCTGACGATGCCTTAGATTCAACCATGCAGGACGTTTGTTCCTCCACCTGAGACAGATTCTGCATACGCCGCTCAAGAATTTGATGCAAGGTGGTTTCTTAAGGTACTCCAATCTTAAGGAGACAACCCAGTCGTTTTCTGGTTGCACCACCAAACCTTTTTTTAGGTGGAGTTATTGAATCAGGAGTTAGAGAGCTGAGAAGCTCTAGCTCCTGATCTAAATTCACAGGGAGGTCAGTTGGAGACGTAAGTTCGACATCCATCTCCTCTGTAGACTCAGCGTCAGACAAAATTTTTGAGTTTACTCTGGTCATAAAAGTCCCACGAGTGGCTAGGGAGAGACGGTCAATCACGGCAGAGCCCCACATTACCGTAACAAGGCGATGCTACGACGAGAGGGCGCCCGGAATCTCGAAGGTTCCGTAGAGACACCTTAGGATTAAGCCATCGTTGGGATGCCATTCAGTTATGGAATAACAGAACCACAAGTGATTCTGCCATTTCCGTGTCCAGCGGGGCTACGTGGAAGCATTCATCCGATGGTCGGTTTGCTCAACCTCCAACATCCGAATCCAATGCACTCGCCAAAAACAGCATGCATAGTGGTTCAGGCAGTGAAAGATAAACAAGGAAAGCCAACCCGCCACGGCCGGAGATAACTGTGGAAAAGCTATTTTTCTGGTTTTTTTGGTCTGTTATGCAGGTTTTTATTTCGGTAAACATACTCAAGGTCGATGTGTGTTCATTGAATGAACAATAATAATATCTGGCTTCCTGTCCTTTGAAGTACAGGTACAGGTAATCCAATCAGCAGAAAACAAGCCACGCCCACTAATAATAATTTAAAACTAGCGTCAAATATCAGCATTGTAGTTACCGCGTTCGAAACGGACACCAACTCGGGCGCTGCGACCATTACCACATCACCGTTGATAATGTCTACCGCAGTAGTAGACGAAACGTCAGTCATAAAAACCTGCAGGACACGGCCAAAAACAACACGGAAAATAGATTCCACACATTTATTGAAACATTCCAAAAAAACATTTAACAAAGTGACGTCCTATATGGTTTGTTAGGTTATGACAGTTGTCATAGTGCCTGCAAAGACAATTGAGGTTATAATATTTGTGATTGTGCATGTATGAATAATAAAAGCGAAAGTCGGCAATATCCAACACAGTATTGTTTACAAAGACGCGAGCGAGAAGATCGAATCTTTTACAATGAAGCTGTTATGTAAGCAGACTGTGGAATATTGCAGGTCAATCTACTGCAGATGAAGAAGAAATCTCACGAGAGGAGCGCCGTGTTCAGTGTCGCCACGTCTACTGTTTTGCAGTAGATCTCCTATTTTGGCTATCAGGCAACTGTTCTACTGTTTGAAAGTTAAAATCTGTTGATGACTCAGATTACTTCATATAATAGTCATCAAATGACTGGAAATAGTGAAAATCACCACGTATATGGTATGTATCTGTGAAATATATTTTTTACTGTTTTTCGTATAAATCTACTGTTTTTCTGACACAAAATCTAATACCAATCATGAAGATGATCTGAAAACACTGGTCGTGTTAATATGCTTCACAATTAAAATGTAAAAGGAATCGGCGAGCTAGTTCAGAATAGTAAAATAACTTAAATTTCATTTATCTTCAACATTTTTCTATTTTATTTGTTGGGCGATAAGAAATCCATTAAAAAAAATTAACTATCGCATATCATCAGATTCTCAAATTTATACTTGTTCAATTCAGAAAATTAAGACGAGCAAATATGAGTGTTATTTTTGATCATACAATCAAAAAAAACTACTAAACTATTCAGTTTGAAATTGTAGTATTACTGTTACATTATGAAATGTCCTTTTCATTTTCTTCCCTAATTAGAAGGAATGTTGGTGACCGAATGCATATTCGAAATTCTTAGAACTCAAATACGGCCAGACTCTCAAAAATTCAGAAAACATCTGAAGAAGACCGGACGTTAGGACGCTAACAACGATTTCATGGCATTGTGTTTGTGATATTCATGGGAAAATAAAATTGATTTCAAAAGAAAAATAATTAACATGAGTGCCAGTACCATATATGTTTTCAATCTTAAAATTCAATTTCATAACCTGTTTCGATTAATGCTTTAAATTTTACTTGTTCGTAGTTGAATAAAAGGATGAAGACATGAACATCAAAATTACAGCGAATATTTGTACGGAGGAATGTCAGAAAGTTCAGCAAGAACTTGGATTGCAAAATATTATGAAAAACCGACATTACAAGTCATCAGTAAGTTTTATACAAATTGTGAAATTATGAAACAACAACAAAAATTAATTCGCACTCCGGGGCGACTTCATTGATTCCAGTGGCGTATTTGCTTTTTCAGCTGAAGGAAAACCGGGAAAAACCTGCAGCACCACATCATCTTAAGATCTTGATCTCCCAATGTCCTCTCTTCCATAGAGGACTATGAAATAAATCAACAATGAATGACATTTTCAAAAAACATTTTTTATTGACAAGCTCTGAAAAGAAAAATGTACTTCAAATCACCCAATTCATGTCAACGTTTGTCCAGAAATAATTTTTTTTCTTAGAATAACTCATGTCAAGATATTATATTCTTATTTTTTTGCACAGGCAAATCTCAGGATGAGCTTTAGTTTCGCTAAATTGGATTATAAGTGACTTCATGTTATTTTATTCATTTCCCACATATCAACACTGTTTCTTTAGCAAACGATCAACAATAACTAACTTAATGTGCTTCAAACAATCAGTAAGTAATGCACTAGATACTATCTACACAGATTTTTCGAAGGCGTTTGACAAGTTGGATCATAACATTCTTATCAATAAACTTCACCAATATGGATTCGACTCTCAACTCTTTTCCGCTCATACTTAACTGAACGTATCCTATTCGTAGATTATAGGGGTCACAATTCGTTCCAATTTATTGCAAACAGTGTTGTCCCTCAAGGAAGCAATTTAGCACCTATTTTATTCTAATTCTTCATTAACGACATAGGAAATAATCTCTCTAGTAATTTCTTACTCTTTGCAGATGATTTGAAAATCTTTCGGACCATTACATGACAGGAGGACTGCTAATCTTACAAAAAGACCTTGATTCGGTACCTTTGTGTACCGAAAATAATCTTCCCCTCAATACAAACAAATGTAAATACTCAAAATATACTCTCAAACATAATGTTATTTCTCATGATTACTGCATAAATAACACACCTTTCCAAATAAGCACTCATCAAAGGGATTTTGGTGTCACATTTGACCCTAAACTGAGTTTCTCCATTCACTACGACAGAATAACATGCTCAGCCAAACGGATACTAGGGCTCATCTATCGTAACTGTAAGAACTTTCGTAGCAGAGACAGTTTTTTAACTCAAATCTCGGCTGGAATATGCCTCCCATATACAGTGTCCACATCAACAAAATCGAATCTATACAAAGGGGCTTCATGAAATATATTACTTACAAGTTAAAAGGAGTTTACCCTGAATGGGGCATCGACAACAGAATACTACTGAATAAATTTAATCTATTATCCCTTCAAAACCGAAGAACCTACTACTCTATAGTGAATAATCTGATTGACTGTCCCGAATTACTCTCCCCCTTCAACTTTCATGTTCCACAAATCAATTCTAGAACTGAACTGATTTTTTATCTACCAAATTCTAGAACAAACATATTACTCAAGTCACCAGTTGTTGCGATGAGCAAACTTTACAATCAACTCTGTGAAAATCTCGACATTTTGAACCTATTGGTCAAGTTGAGAAACTTTTACACTCTAGTCAAAATACATGAGCCTGAATTGAAAGTTACTCTACCATGTGAACTTATTACTACTACTGTATTACTGCTGAATTATGTTTTTTTTGTAATACACCTGAACTATGTTTTACTTGTTAGCTCTACATCTACTCTCCTAGCCTGCACACAGTTTTTTTTATTGGGATTTATTCCTGTTTAGATATTACACAGCATAGCATAAAAAAACTAAAAAACTACTACTCCATTTTGGGCAGCAAGTGTACAATATTTTCAAATAAAACGAAGGTAACTCATGCAACAGTGTAATAATAATGTCTGTAATGTTTTCCTAAAGTTATGAATTATACTAAAACTCATTTCATAAATAATTATCCATACCACCAGAGTTACCTGTTTAATTTTCTCCTAGCAATGATTTATATATGGCAGAATGTTACAGTTCTGGTGTTTGATAGTAATACTTGCTTTGTATTGTCACCTATTCAATAAATATTCTCATCTATTCCAATTTCATACAGTAGAATTTTCTCACTGACATACTTTCGATAGTTTATCCTTGAGAGTGCTTGGGTTCGCTATATGGTTGACCCCTTTTTCCCCATTTAAGCTATATCGTAGGAAAACAGCGATTAAATCGATTTCAGGATTTATTGAAGTGAAACTTCGTTAATTCTACCAAAAAATGCGAAAAAATTATAGAGGAGGTTTTGCTTACTCATTTTATGACAACATTTTAATTCTAGTCGGCAATAAAGTTAGTTGTGTTACGTTTCGTGTTCTCTTTCCCTCATATCATTTTTCTAATGTAACAGTTGAAGCCTAGAAAGTTCTTCAAACTCCAAACGGAATATTTTTTGATGTAGAACTTCTTTACTTGCACCTGACTTGGGAAGTAACCTGGTGAATCTGTGACGAGTACGTTACGTAAAGTGTGATCGGGCGAGGCGAACGGAAGTTGAGAGGTACGCGTAATTGACTTGGGGAGTAAGCTGATGATTCCGTGACCAGAGCGTTATGAAAAGTGTGATCGGGCGAGGCGAACGGAAGTTGGTAGAGAGAGGTATAGAAAGAGAGAGAGAGTTGCGTTTCATATATTAATGTAGGGGCAAGAGAGAGAGAGAGAGGTGTCAGCAAACATTTACAGTCGAGTATACTCTGGAGAATCAGGAGAAAACTATCATACGTTGCCACTAATTTTAGCAGGAGATTTCAATGTTATTGTCGCGACCGAAAACTGTCAACTCTTGGTAAACTTGCTACAAGATAAATTAGAACTTCCACAAGACATGGAACAACAATCGATGCAGCTTTCTCTAGATACATATATGTATATTTGTCATACTATAAACCTATTGTCTCGGTCTTACAATCGACCACAGTATCACTGATGTATCCTATAATGGAAATAATAAATAGAAACAAAAAATCTATTCAAAAATGTTAATTTGTTAAATTATCAATTTATCAATAAATACAAATACGGAGTGAACCGTCTGAGTAACCCGACCAAACAAAATTATTTCCAGCTAGTCATAAACTCTATCCTACTGAATCCTACTGAATCCACTGCAGATTAGCGATATGGTGATAAAATTATTCAAACAAATCATTTGAAAGGATTATTTCCTTATATTTGCAGTACTTTTGGATTATTTTCAATTTCTGTCTCAAGTTTTAGCGTTTTGTATAAAATCATCTAGTTATTTAAATTTCTTTAAAACAGTGGAGCCATTATTCGTTCATTTGACAGAATTATTCGGATTACTATTAAATTTAATAATTATGATTTCAGTATTGTCAGTAATAAATAAAACCGAATTACTAAACAAATATAAAAAACACAGTAATAATAGTCATTGTGAACGGAAACCAAATGATTATTGTACAAAGGCAAAGGTGATAATGTTCCAATTCCAAATCAAATCAGTGCTATAAAAAGTGAAAAGGGAGGTTACCTGGTTTGGCACCCTTAGGGCAATGGGAAACACCATGTTGATATATGGATTGAATCATCAGGGTTTGCGGCATATTGGGATTGCCAGGTAGTAGCAGGTGTACAACCCCTAACTTCATTTGATGAAACGGTAACTCTGTGAAAAAGTGAAAGTGAAGTGAATCTGGACAGGTAAATATAAAATATTTTCCTTCTTTCACGCCCTCATATC
Source organism: Leptinotarsa decemlineata (assembly GCF_000500325.1). Taxonomy (NCBI): domain Eukaryota; kingdom Metazoa; phylum Arthropoda; class Insecta; order Coleoptera; family Chrysomelidae; genus Leptinotarsa; species Leptinotarsa decemlineata. The sequence continues at coordinate 787 of NW_019294756.1, read as the reverse complement.
TCATAAAATCGCAAATAACTATTTTTTTCCTCTTTTTGGGCAATAGTTAAGTGGAAATTTACATTTAAAATATCATTTTCATGTTTTAACGGCAATGAAAATGAATTTTGTTTTCCCAAGATTTCCATCTGAAAATTTTGGCCACAGACAAGTGTGACGCTAATACATAATATGAAATGTAGGTAACTATCGGGTATTTTTTGGAATTTTGACGTATAAAATCGTATTAGGAAAAATTGGTTTCTGACGAAGTAGCAAACTAGTTCAAGCACATCTTGCTGCTTATTATCTGAATGGAAGTTGAGTTGGCTGTGCAAAAAATGTTGGCCTTGAAATGATCTATTAGATTACACTAATCTAGTTTAGTGGTCCCCGGATGATACTAACTTGGTTATTGAAACGATCGTTGAGAGACAGCATTTTTGTTCCAGTCTAGTCATCTCCTAGTCCTAGATTACTTATCATTTTAGAATGGTACAAAATTTAAGCTTAAGCATTGATGTGCTGAATATTTTGTTATTGTTTCTGAATTGAGTTCAGAAATTGTGATAGAGAGTACTTCCTACCTTTCGGCAAGAAATAAACTAGTCCGCCCCACTCAAATGCTTCTCTAAATAAACGAATAATACCATGTTCATTCACTATTATCAATTAGCACTAGAGAAAATATATAACTACTTGTTTTTTACTCTTCACCGTATAGTACAGTAACGGTAAACAAGTTATAGTTTATACATTGATCCTTAAAAACAATCACAACTTCCATGATTAACTGCAATTCTGTCTC
>NW_019294755.1:0-22083 GCF_000500325.1 Leptinotarsa decemlineata | reverse complement strand
CCAAGGGCATCAAAAAAACCAAGAGATTCGAAGCAGTCTGCAAAACCAGGTGAACCGAAACCTGCTGCAACAAAATGTGCCCGTCCAGGTCGCCTCACGATTAACCCCTTTTTCAATTTCTTGAGAGAGTATCGATTGAAACGTTGCGGTTGGCCAATTACCAAGATTGCCATTGAGGGGGCGAAATGTTGGTGTTCCATGGATCCCAAAAGCAGAGAAAAATATTATCGTGAGGCTTGTGGTGAACAAACGAGAGGATTGAAAAGGAAGGGGAGAACAAAAAAAAGTCGGAAGAGAGTACGAAAGTCAAAGCGTAAAGGGAAACAGAAGTGAAATCACTTTTCATTCATGTAATACTTGAAGCCTAAAATGTAAAATGCGTATTTTGTAATATTTACAGTGATATTGAAAATAAAGTTGAAATGTGTCCCAGTCCCATTCAAAATGATATGCTGCTTCAGTTTTATTTTCTACCCATATTCCCATTTTCCTACCTACCTGTTGTAGGTACATTAAAGTGTATTTTGAATAGGTTACTTACCTAGTGTTCAAATCATTATGTATATTCATCTACAAAATTTAATGGTTTATTACACCAGACTTCATATCAAATCATATCAAAATAATAATATGCTTTCATTTGCATTCTAACTGAATACTTTTTGAACGATTACATATTCAATAATCTAATTGTTGCAATCGATTGATGTTCAGTATATGAGACACTGCTGTATAAAAGGTACTGAAGTGTCTCTCAAGTTCTTCACTCTCGGTGAAATCCAAATTTTCCGAATAGTCCAAAAACTCCTGGCACTTTTCCTCAACAAGATTCCGATCTGATTCTTTGGAAATTTTCTCTAGGTCATATAGTATATGTCTACATTTTCCTTGCAGTTTATTTCTAGTCAACTGAAATTGTTCGAAAACATCATCTTCTAATTTGTGTATTGCAGCTTCTGCCACAGAAACTTTCATTTTACGTTCACTTATTCGAAATTCTCCCAAGGTCACTACTATTTTCTTGAATTTCCCTGTAGAATTTTCGGATGCTGTTACAGTCAATATTCCATCTTCATCTAAGATGAAAGTAACTTCCATTTTAACATCACCTGAACGTTTTAGTGGCAATCCTTCTAAAATCAAATCTCCAAGAACATTATTGTATTTCGTGTTTTTTCTTTCCCCTTCATATATTTCAAAACTGCAAGTTTCTTGATCATTTTCAGTTGTTATAAAACATTTGGCAAATTTGGCTGGTAATGGTGTATTTCTTCTGATAATAGTGCTCATTAAATCCTTATGAACGCCAACTCCTAATGACAACGGAGTCACTTCTGTTAATTTATATTTTTCCGCACTCGCATAATCATTTTTGAGAATTGCTGCTTGGAGACAAGCTCCAATCGCAACAGCTTCGTCCGGGTTCAAATCAGTTTTGAGAATTTTCCTTCCAAATAACCTCTCCAGCAGATTTCTGATTCTTGGAATTCTTGTTGACCCTCCCACCAAAACTATTTCTTTCACTTCAGATTTATTCCAACCTGCATCATCAAGTCCATATTCCACAATATCTATAGCTTTCTGAAAAATATCTTTAGTTAATTTTTCGAATTTTGATTTCTTAAGCGATAATTCGAAGTCATTGTAACCATCGTAACACTCGATCACTGTTGAAAATTCATCCAGACTTGATAACTGTTTTTTCAAGTCCTCGCATGCTTGTTGCAGTCGCCGAGCGAATCTATCTTTGTCTACTGGTCTATAAAAATGCTCGAACAGTCTCTCATCGATATTTCTCCCACCGCACAAGGTATCTCCATAAACAGACTTGACTTCAAAAATTTTATTTTTCACCTCTACTAAAGACACATCAAGGGTTCCTCCTCCCCAATCGAAAACTAATAATTTTGTTGCCACGTTTTTGTCTTGCACGTAATGAAGTGCTCCGGCAGAAGGTTCCGTGATGAATTTCAATAATTTGAGTCCAGCCAATTCAACCGCCTTCTTGGTAGCTTTTCTTTGAGCGTTACTAAAATATGCCGGTATAGATACAACAACTTCTGTAACACCTCTTCCTAAGTAGTCACTGGCCATTCGTTTCAGATATTTCAATATCTCTGCACTAACCTCTTCTGGTGTTTTTGTAACTGTCTCATACTTTACATTCAACTGATAAACGGCTTTATCATCAACCCCTCGTACCAAAGAAAACTGAATGTTCTTTTGCAGGTGATATCTTGAGATGAATTCGTCATCGAATNTGTACATCAGAAAATGCGCCTTGAGGCATGGAACATATGTACCAAATATGCCAAAGATGTCTACAAAATTATCTCAGTTATTATTAAAAAACTGATTATTTTTGAAAACTTTGCCACCCTGTATCTCAAAAGTTAAGGCGTTTAGGACATACGTCCATAGAAAGTTTTTTTCTTAAAATGGGTCTAAGAATTACCGCCTTAAATATTAGCATGTGTTTAAGGAACACCCTGTATAGGGACATACATACGAGCCGCTTCGTGAACCGTAAAACATCTACTAGGTACTCAAATTAATATATTGCCAAATTGTGGACCATTTCAGAATGCAGTATTTACACTTGAACGGGGAAAGTTTTAGAGTTTCATCTACATAGTCCTTCATTTTTATACCATACAACGCGAAACGTTATTTAAGTGATTCCACAAATAGTTCGATTTAGAAACATGTTGATGCACGATGAAAATGTAACTAAAAAATTAACGGAAAAACGTCAGGAAAAAAGAACGAGTTGGAATAATGTGTTCTAGTTTTGTGATTAAGAAGTTAATTTACACAATTTGCCAGTATATTTATGAACGCATCAATATAGAAGTAAAATGCCTACAAGAAGTTCTTTCAAACATAATTCAGTGTTCTTTCACTAACCGTCATTTAGTTTCGAGTTCAACATTTTCACATTTTGAAAATTAAATCAATTTTAATGTCAAATGATATCGATAGACCAAAGTGCTAAAGTATTTATATGTACCGATATATGTATAATACTTATAAGTTATACTCACTTCAATATTTTTTGGTTTTCGTGGTGCACACTTTTTCACTGCCCCATTATTCTGATACATTTTCAGGCTTCCCACTCACAAAATACTACAAATGTTTGCTAAGTCTAGGAGCAAAATGATGGTTGAATATTAAATAGCTAGTTTTATACCCAAACACTTGCACCGAACAGGTAAAAACATGAATTGTCTGAAGAGTATTAGTTTTATTACACTCATTACAGATAAGACTAAATCTATTCAAATTCTTAGGGTGATCATAAAAAAGGGATAATAAGGATGGAAGAATCGAAATTATCTGGGATATTCCAAAGTTGTCTCGCTGATAATGTAGCTTTCTTCAAGTGAGAAGATTTCAAAAATCAGTTGAATTTTATGTTTATCCAACGCTGAAATATTATACTTTATTTTTTCTGCGAAAGAGAAACTATATTTATTCATCCTGCAATCTATTGAAAAGACTTCCCCACATAAGAACAGAAGTACTGACTCTCTACATATATTTATTCATTGAATATACAGTGTGTAACAAGGAAAACTTAACAGAGCCGTTTTTGAATGAAAAAAGTAAGATTTTTAAAAAANTAACCCTATCGGACACTAACTTGATTCGATACAAGTCGAATGGTTTCATTTATCCTTCAGATTGTTCAAAAGTTCCGTCTTCATCTCGCAAACTCCTGGCTTCTTCCAGTGAAGAATATGGCTTACTTCCGCACAAACCTAAATCACAGTTTTGATCAAGAGGTAGTTAGTTTCTCCATCGGAATCTTCAGATGCTTCTACTCTTACAAAACCATTTTGATCCAAAGCATTTTGCAATTACTTCCAGAAGGGTTTCTGATCGATGTAACTCAAATAACAGACGGTGGCATTTATCCCTCAGAATTTATTTGATACAGACCAATTGCTCAAAAGTTTAATCTTTGTCTCGCGAAGACCTGGCTTCTTCCAATGGAGAATGTGGCTTAATTCCGCACAAACCTAAATCACAGTTTTGATCAAGAGGTTGTTAATTTCTCCATCGGAATCTTCAGATGCTTCTATTTTCAGGAAACCATTATGATCCAAAGCGAACGTCACAATAAACTCAAATTCTCCTGCCTTCATGGGAGGCAGGCCATAAATATTGAATTCTCCCAATTTATAGTTGTGAAGGCAGTTTTCTCTATCACCCTCATAAATTTTGAAAGTGACATTCTCTTGATAGTTCTCAGAGGTGCGAAACCTCTTACTTTTTTTCACAGGTAGAGATGAATTCCTTTCAATAAATACATCCATGAAGTGACCATAGCATTCAAGACCAATTGACAGTGGAGTAGCATGTATCATTTTGGAATTACTTTTAGAAGGGTTTCTGATCCAAAAAGCTTCCAAACATGCACCGGAGGCAACAGCTTCGTCTGGATTGAAGTCAGACCTCATTGTCACACCTGGGAACTTTGTCATGACCTGTTCCCGGATTTTAGGCATTCTTGTAGATCCACCAAGTAACGCTAACTCATCTATTGAATCTATGGTCCAGCCTGCATCATCAAGACAAAGATCGATTGTGTCGATTACTTTTTCAATAATATCTTTATTGATATCTTCCAGTTCAGATCTACTCAGTACCAAATTCAGATCGTTTAATCCATCGTAGCAGTCGATGGTGACAGAATATTCTGAATTAGAAGATAACTGGTGTTTCAAGTCAACACAACCTTTCATAAGCCTATGTTTGATTCGGCTAGTGAAACATCCACTGTGGAATTTCAGTAATCTTTCATCTATATCAGTCCCTCCTAGTAGTGTGTTCCCGGCAACAGCTTTAACTTCGAAGATCTTGTCCTTCAGAAGAATCGCAGAGACATCAATTTTTCCACCACCCCAATCGAAAGCCAATATCTTTGAAACTCTGTTTGTATCTCTGATGTAATGTAAAGCTCCAGCACTTGTCTCTGAAATGAATTTAAGTAACTTCAGACCTGCCAGCTCAACGGCTTTTTTCATTGCCAGTCTCTGCGAGATGCTGAAGTGAGCTGGTATTGCAACTACCACTTCTTTCACCTTTGTGTTCAAATATTCAGAAGCCATCTGCTTCAAGTATACCAATATGTGAGCAATGACTTCTTCCGGTGTTTTGAATGATTTCCTACCACCAATTGTGAGCTGGTAAACGGTGCTGTCATCAGTCCAACGTGCCAGCATGAAATCTGTGGTTTTCAGGTTGCAGGCTCTTGATATGTAGTCGTCATCAAATTTCCTGCCGATAATCCTCTTGGCATCTGAAAAAATAACACAAATAATCATTTTCAACAAAGAAAACAGAAGAAGGAATTTGAAATTTTATACATTCGCAATGAAAATATTTTAAGGAGCTAACAACGCTCTGATATACTGTAATATTCTGATTCTCATGCTTTAGGCTTTGCCAAACAAAGATTGAATACCTGNTTTCTTTTGTGAACCTATCATGTGTTAGAGGGAAAGTCAAAAGACGATGCACTAAAAAATTCAACCCAGCACGTTTGTGCTGTCCACAGTGATGTGAACTGTCAGGAATATACCTGTATCACAAGTACGAACACAAAATGCAAAATACCTACTTTTATTTTACATTTCAAATACTTCTTTCGAATTGTATTCAGTATTTTATTCGAAATACTTTACATAAATATTCAATATTTTTGAAACACAAAATAGTTTTGTTACATTTTTTAATTCGTTTTTACTATTTTTCATTTTTAAATCCAAAATCACTTTATTTATGAACGCACTGAATGTGATCCTAAATGTTGTCACCATTGTCACCAAGAACAATCTTAGGTTAATGGCGTCAATCAAACTATGTATTTTTGTGAGAGCTGTGATTTTGCTCAGTTCTTTATGTATCTGTAGAGTAGGGAGGGTGAGCCATTGACCCATTGTACATCCTCCCGAGGAGTTGTCCTCCTAGGTCATCATCCATCCTGTCCTGTGAACAGGTCAGTGGGAGACATCTCCTTTATATCGGCAGATGTGGGCCAAGACTCGCTGAACTCACACTCTCTTATTGACGATAACTCCGGACATTCGCATAGGACACTTTTATCTTCTTGTTCACACATCCTGCATAGAGGTGTGTCCACTAGCCCCATACTGTGGAGGTGTTTCCTTAGTTGACAGTGGCCCGTCAGAAATCCTACTGATAAGCGTAGGTTTATTCTGGTCATCGCCAGATATTTCGTCGGCACTAGCTTACCAGGGTCACCTAGGGTGATCCTGGCAGGATTGCATCTGTTAATTTCATCCCATCTCTTTAGGGATTGAGCATGGGTATGACGTTTGGCTAGTTCCGCAATTGTCGAAGTTATCGGGCTGTAGGTGCCACTGGGTCCTAAAATTCTCAGTCCAGCCACTTCCTTGGCTAAAGAGTCGGCAATGCGATTACCTTTACTCCTGTCATGTCCTCTAATTCACCTCAGGATAATGTTATTATCTACCGAGGTTTTGGCTGATTCTTGGTACTAGCCCTGAGGTAAAACGTTGTCTGTTCAAGGCTAATAGAGCTTGTCTGCTATCAGTGCAGATTGTTACGTTTTTGCCAGAAATTCCTTTCCTGGTTATTTCTTTTGCGGTGATTGAGATACCATCCAGTTCTGTTTGAACCACGCTGGTATTTTTCCCATTCCCCACTTAATCCTTACGCTTAGTGATCTGGAGTACACTCCACATCCTGAGCCTTCTTTGGTTTTTGAGCCATCTGTATATATGCTTATTGCATTTGTAGCATCTGACTCTGTGTTCCGTTTTATTTGTATTTTGTATTTTTGTTTATTAAACACAAACCTGGGTTCAATTGCATCACTGGTTGCCTGCAGCAGAGGTTGCGCAGTAAGCGCTTCTCGCCAAAGGCTCAGCCTGAATTGACCCATTCCTACTTTGAGGTTTACACCAGTCGTGCGCAATCGTAACATGGCCATTAACGCAACCTCCTTAACGTACAGGTCCAGATGGGCCAGACCAGTAATTAATTCCATTGCCGCGGTTGGTGTTGTTCTCATGACTCCTGTGATGTTTAAACAAGTCAATCGCTGCAGTCGATATAATTTCTTCATGACCTTTGCTTGTAGAACTTTCGGTCCCCATGCAATGGCTCGTACGTTAACATAGGTCTTATTATTGGAGTGTAGATTCAGGTGACCACACGGGGAGAAGGACCCCATGCGCATGCCACTGTCCTCCGACATTGCTCATAACCCACATATACTCTTTTAGCTCTACTCTGTAGGTGAGAGGAATATGTTAGCTTCCTGTCGAGGATAGTACCAAGGTGTTTCGGGAGGTTTAAGGCCGATAAACTTCTTTTCCTGGTGAAAAGGACCATCTCAGTCACGAATTTGCCTGTCTGCATGATAACTATGTCATCTGCATATGCGATTGTGTAGAATCCATTTCTGTTGAGGTGATTAATTAGGGTATCTAGAACTATGTTCCTAAGAAGGGGTGATAAGACCCCTCCCTGTTGACATCCCCTCATGACCAGTTATCTTCACTTGCTTGATGTAAATAAATAAAATATAAGCAATAAATTACAAGACAATACTAGGATCCTTGAACACGTATCCAAATGTAAAAAAACTCTTCCTTAAATATAATACCTACACCTGTTGAACGACTATTTTCATTCGGTGAACAAAATTAGTATTAAAATCAGTTTAATAAGTAATAAGGTATTCATTTGCAACATCTATTTTGAAATTACGTATTTTGCATTTTGTATTTGAATACTTTCATTCAAAACTACTCGGTATTTCTAATTTTAATAGTGAAGTAACAATGCATTTGTATTTGACCAACCAGACTCAATTTTGTTCTCTTCAATCATGACCCCGACCTTAAAAGCCTTTGTTCTAATATTGTTTGCCAACTAGTTCCTTACATAATCCATTTGGTATTCAGTTGTATACTGGATTCTTTGGAAGAAGAGAATATTAAGAGCAGATAGTTGTTGATTCACAGATGTATCAAAAACACCTTCTGGTTCTGGTGCAGGTGTTCTTAGTCACAGACCCAGGACAGAGATATCTACCTGCCTAGGAACTGGTAGCAAATTGCCAAAAATGACTCTCCCCGATTGGAAGACTCAACAGATTGTCTCTGGTTTGAATTCCTGGCCATACTGCCCTGGAAGACAAGAAGCGGTAAAGTTTCCGTTAAAAGCAAAAAAAATATTTTTGAATTAGCCATCGCCCCCTTAAACTGCTTCAACGCCCCCCAATCTTCTCTGTGTCGTTTACTGCCCCCCTATAGGCCTACAGCGCCCACAAACGTGCGTTATCGCCCATTTTGAGAAAGACTACCCTAGAAACGTCTGTACGGGTGCAGGGCTATGTAACGACGCAAAATTCGCCAAGTTGTGGTAGCAAAAGGCCGAGTTCTTGTGAGAGACGCGAAACCGACTGCCTCTGATTCTCCTACACACTCTCACAGACAGAGGCGATGTTTTCGACAGATCTTGCGTTTCGTCGACGTACAGGTGTTAGTCCATCTATTACTGAACCAGTGGACTCAAATTTATCCACTACATCGCGAATACTCCTCTCGGTAGGACGGTTATGGCGACCTTGACATCATTTGCATGTGTTGTTGAATGCTATATTCGTCCATAAGGATTTGTCAAATCAGACTGAATAAATTACAAATAATTTGACAGATGTGCTCCAACAGAATGGCTGTTATTAATTGTGAAAGTTCGGAAGTGCCTGTTGGATGACCCTATATTTCTTTTCGTGTAAACGGGGCACGGCAGCTGAAAAAAGGCACGTTCGAAAGGCATATCAAAAGTGTTACGCCGGGGCGTGCATCAGAGGGCCCGATTCCCAGATTCCATGTTTTACACAAATAGAATCCAAATGTCATCGATATAAGGAGGCTTTGCTGTCAATATGTATGGATGCGAACGCGTTCTGAATTCCGATCACTCCAAAGATATCAAACTTATCCATTTATGTTTATTTTACGAACAACGATGCAGCTGGTGCTACCGGTTTTCTTTTATTTCTTCGCTCCTACAGATGAATTGGATTATTTTGATATTCTCTCCACGAGTTCTGTTGAGTTTTTACTCATTAATATGTCCGCTTTTTCAGAAGCAGTTGGCAAGCTTCGACACAAGACATGTGGGTTTCAGAAGAATTGATTAAACTTTGAAAGTTTAACGAAGATAATAAAATTTTCTTTTGAACGAAATATTATCAAATTTCAACAATTACTGCTGTAGGTACGTTACTTGAAAATGTGTGATCCTGTGGAGTTATTTCCCCCAATACAACATACTCCAAAATCAAAATGCAAATAAAAAACTTAACGTTTGAAAAGTTTTTCAAAATAATATCAGAAATCACTGTATCAAGACTGTATAAAGGAGAGATACATACGTATAAGAAAATGAATATTTCGAAATAAAATTTCGATACATTAATCTCTCCCAACTTAGGCCTGGCGAATTGACGCTCCTTGTTCATCTTTCACTGCCTGAACCACTGTACATGCTGTTTTTGGCGAGTGCATTGGCTTGGGAAGTGGGGGTTGAGCAAACTGGCCATCCGATGCCTGCTTCCACGTAGCCCCGCTGGATATGGTAATGACAGAATCACTTGTGGTTCTGTTATTCCCTAACTGAATGTCATTCCAACGATGGCTTAATCCTAAGGTGTGTGTATCCGTGCCGAGAGGATGAATGACACTGAGCCTATCAGCTGTCTCTACGGAACCTTCGAGATACCGGGCGCTCTCTCGTCGTAGCATCGCCTTGTCACGGTGATGCGGAGCTATGCCGTGATTGACCTTCTTTTCCCATCTACTCGTGGGACTTTTATGGACAGAGTAAACTTAAAAATTCTTTCTAACGCTGAGTCTACAGAGGAAATGGATGTCGAGCTTACGACTCCAACTGACCTCCCTGTAAATTTAGATCAGGAGCAAGAGCTTCTCAACTCTCCAACTCCTGATCCAATAACTGAACTTAAAAAAAAGGATTGGTGGTGCAGCCAGCAAACGACTGAGTCGTCTCCTCAAGAGCGGGGTACCTTATGAAACCGCCTTGCACCAAATTCTTAGCGCCGTACGTAGAATCTGTCCCAGGTGAAGGACAAACCCCCCCCTGAGCAGGTTAGCAAACGTTTGCGTTCAAGTGATGATTCACCAAAACCAGATGCAGAAACTGCCCTGCACGGTTGATGTACCGTCAGATGTACCTGACGTGCATAATCCCTCATATGGGAACGTTGTCGCGGGTATCAAGGTGAGAATTTCGTACCTCGACCATTAACGAAGAAACAGCAGAGCATATACTTTGTACCTGCCCCACTGGGGACCGAATCAGGTTTTTAGAGTTCGGCAGAGCCGTACTCTTACCATCTGACCTGAAAGACCACTCACCATACACACTGATCAGCTTCATTAAGAAGCTGGGTTTATTTGGTCGAGAGTGAATAGATGTGAGCCACAATGAACCCTTGCGGGTTGCGGTGAAGGGTCGAATAGACCCACTCACGTTGGACTTAACCTAAGGCGTTCTGGTAAATGCCCGCTGGAAAACTACTTCTCTGGCTAATACCACGCTGGATATTTTAATACATCCGACAGACACTTATGCAAGATATCTCACAGAGATTATTCTCGCAGATGTTTCTCGTTCGTCCAGCAGCAGGGCCATGCTGAAATCATTTGAGTAACTTTCTTATTAGTCAGTGGGCTATGATTGAAGTCTGGCAGTAAACAAATCTAAAGCAAATGAAACTTCAAACGTTCAAGCCAGTCTGCCCACTGACTAATAAGAAAGTTTTTCTTCCTTATTCAGAGGAATCGGGCAGATTACGGATATGCAGTTGGTTAGTACCTCGTTCACTAGATGGAGTGACATTTTGTGATGTTCGCTCCAACTTCGGAAGAGGAATGAAATAATCTGAAAGAATTCCGATTTCCAATTGTAGAATATCATTGACTTTAGGTCGATGATGGTCACTATCTTGCACTGATGAGTGGCTAATAAGTCCGAAACCGGTCTACAAGTGTGCTCGTTCCATAATTGAAGGTCGACTCTTTCAGTTATATTGCCAATTGCATATGCAGGAAATTTTATGTGAAGAGCACCTTTGAATTTTTTATATCTGGACCATGACCATAGTTTTCAGAATAGATATATTTTCACATGATTTTTTTTTTAAATATATTATTTCACTCGACAATCACCAACCTTTTCAATGTTACCCAACATATTTCTGAAACCATTGATAGGAGATCCTAAACTGATATCATTTATACGGACTTCTCTAAGGCGCTCGACAGACTTGATCACGGTTACTGCTATCGAAATTGTACAGGTAGGGCTTTCCTCTGACCCTGATCCAACTTTTTGAATCATACTTCACTGACAGGCGTCAGTATGTTATATTCAATGGCTTCAAGTCTGTGGAATATTCAGCCACCTCGGGTGTTCCACAAGGAAGCAACCTAGTTCCACTCCTCTTTACGCCTTCATAAACGACATATTCAAGGTCATTGATATCAACTGTTTGATATACGCGGATGACCTGAAATTATATTGTGAGATCAATGGCATCGAGGACTGTCTTCACCTCTCCCTCAATCTGAAACGTGTTGAGGAATGGTGTGTTCCCAGCAATCTTCCTTCAAACGCGAGTAAATGTAATATAATGACGTACACACTGGAAAATCGTCCATTTTCTTGTCAATATTTAATGAACGATGTTCCACTTCAACGGCCTCTCACATTCACCGATCTGTTTAAAAAAAATCTGTTTAAAAACTGTTTTTCCGTTAACCAGCTGTCGCACCCCTACGAATGACAACCCTCAGAAGTCGAAACTTGTGCGAGCTAAGGATTAACGAAGTCTTACCTTTTAACGTGTGATTCCTAACACGGGTTGGACGGTAGCAAGTGAAGATCGATCGTTCAGACTAGGGCTTGAACCACCGACCAACACGGTAGTCAATTCGAGTGAGTGAACAAAGCACCCACGCCGAACCGCTTAGCTACCGACTGATCTAGGTGTTACCTTCGACACAAAACTTTCCTTCGTGCCACACATCAAAGCCACTTTGTCTGCTGCAGAGTGTATGGATTTATAGCACGAATCTTCAGAGATTTCTCGGATCCATCTACATCGAAAACCTTATACTATGCTTTCGTCAGATCAAAATTAGAATATGCATCCATAATCTGGAATCCATCTCATCAGTTGTATACAGAGAAAGTTGAATCAGAACAAAGTCGTTTCCTAAAACTTCTCTCCTATAGATCAGACAATATCTATCCATCAACTGGATTTCCCCAAGATGCATTGTTAGCTAGACATGCTATGAAAAGCTTGTGTTGCCGTCGTGATTGTCACTCCACAATTTTTCTTTTCAAACTGGTTGATAATTTGATTATTGACCTACATATTCTGCAAAACCTCAATTTGAATGTATCTAGACCAACCTCTAGAGTGGTTGATCCTTTTTATCTGCCAACACTACGTACAAATATTCTGAAACGTTCATCTCTGCATAACATGTGAGTCAAATGTTTGTTTGAAGGTGGTTGACAATGTTTCGTGGTGTATTTTATCAGTTCGGACTTCCATTGTCTAATAAGATATGAATTGATTTAAAATCCCTGAAAAAATCTGTAAAAAATTAAAAAGAGATTAGTGAAATTAAAAAGAGATTAGCTTAATATATTTTTTTCAGCTAATCTCTTTTTGATTTTTCACAGATCCTTTCAGGGATTTCAAATCAATTTATATAGTATTAGACAATGGAAGTCGGAATTAATAAAATACATGTGTGTCAAATGCAATTCAGCAAGTTGTCAGTTTGACATTTTTTACTGTTCCATCTCAGAGATTGGGTCTTTTTACTTTAGCTAATTCTATAAGTATTGTTTTTATCTTATAACTTATTGTAATTGTATTGTATTGTGATTTGACTTATATCCCTGTTCTATAGTTGGGTGTAACCTGTAGAACAGTGTATAAATAAATAAAGAAATTTCACAAATCAATTTTATTTGTATTTTCATACACATAAATTATAAAGATTATTTTCTTCATTCCATGTTTTCGTTTGAACATTGTAAATATCCATTAATACGAATTTTTTCAGTAATCTTCGTATCTCGTTCTCTTCAAAAAATCATTTTTCCTCAGTATTGGCAATACCAAGGCATCAAGCACCTTGAAATTTCGACATGATGTCTTCAGAGTTTGTTACCAAAGGTTTTCCAGTATACTCCATGATTCTCTCACTATAACCCTATCAGATACAAACTTGATTCGATACAAGTCGAATGGTTTCATTTATCCTTCAGATTGTTCAAAAGTTCCGTCTTCATCTCGCAAACTCCTGGCTTCTTCCAGTGAAGAATATGGCTTACTTCCGCACAAACCTAAATCACAGTTTTGATCAAGAGGTAGTTAGTTTCTCCATCGGAATCTTCAGATGCTTCTACTCTTACAAAACCATTTTGATCCAAAGCATTTTGCAATTACTTTCAGAAGGGTTTCTAATCGATGCAAGTCGTATAACAGACGGTTGCATTTATCCCTCAGGATTTGTTTGATAAGATCAATTGTTCAAAAGTTTCATCTTTGTCTCGCAAAGACCTGGCTTCTTCCAGAGAGAAGTCGTATAATAGATGGTGGCATTTATCCATTTATCCATTTATTGTCAGAATTTATTTGATACAGACCAATTGCTCAAAAGTTTAATCTTTGTCTCGCAAAAACCTGGCTTCTTCCAATGGAGAATGTGACTCAATTCCGCACAAATCTAAATCACAGTTTTGATCAAGAGGTTGTTAATTTCTCCATCGGAATCTTCAGATGCTTCTATTTTCAGGAAACCATTATGATCCAAAGCGAACGTGCAGTTTTCTCTATCACCCTCATAAATTTTGAAAGTGACATTCTCTTGATAGTTCTCAGAGGTGCGAAATCTCTTACTTTTTTTCACAGGTAGAGATGAATTCCTTTCAATAAATACATCCATGAAGTGACCATAGCATTCAAGACCAATTGACAGTGGAGTAGCATGTATCATTTTGCAATTACTTTCAGAAGGGTTTCTGATCCAAAAAGCTTCCAAACATGCACCGGAGGCAACAGCTTCGTCTGGATTGAAGTCAGACCTCATTGTCACACCTGGAAACTTTGTCATGACCTGTTCCCGGATTATAGGCATTCTTGTAGATCCACCAAGTAACGCTAACTCATCTATTGAATCTATGGTCCAGCCTGCATCATCAAGACAAAGATCGATTGTGTTGATTACTTTTTCAATAATATCTTTATTGATATCTTCCAGTTCAGATCTACTCAGTACCAAATTCAGATCGTTTAATCCATCGTAGCAGTCGATGGTGACAGAATATTCTGAATTAGAAGATAACTGGTGTTTCAAGTCAACACAACCTTTCATAAGCCTATGTTTGATTCGGCTAGTGAAACATCCACTGTGGAATTTCAGTAATCTTTCATCTATATCAGTCCCTCCTAGTAGTGTGTTCCCGGCAACAGCTTTAACTTCGAAGATCTTGTCCTTCAGAAGAATCGCAGAGACATCAATTTTTCCACCACCCCAATCGAAAGCCAATATCTTTGAAATTTTGTTTGTATCTCTGATGTAATGTAAAGCTCCAGCACTTGTCTCTGAAATGAATTTCAGTAACTTCAGACCTGCCAGCTCAACGGCTTTTTTCATTGCCAGTCTCTGCGAGATGTTGAAGTGAGCTGGTATTGCAACCACCACTTCTTTCACCTTTGTGTTCAAATATTCAGAAGCCATCTGCTTCAAGTATACCAATATGTGAGCAATGACTTCTTCCGGTGTTTTGAATGATTTCCTACCACCAATTGTGAGCTGGTAAACGGTGCTGTCATCAGTCCAACGTGCCAGCATGAAATCTGTGGTTTTCAGGTTGCAGGCTCTTGATATGTAGTCGTCATCAAATTTCCTGCCGATAATCCTCTTGGCATCTGAAAAAATAACACAAATAATCATTTTCAACAAAGAAAACAGAAGAAGGAATTTGAAATTTTATACATTCGCAATGAAAATATTTTAAGGAGCTAACAACGCTCTGATATACTGTAATATTCTGATTCTCATGCTTTAGGCTTTGCCAAACAAAGATTGAATACCTGGATGGCAAAAAGATTTATGGACTTCTGTCAGAACGTTCCAGGACTGGCCCACGCCAAGGCGTTTATTCACCCTTCGAATCATAATACCAAACAGTTGATGGACTACAATAGGGATGGACTACGATGTCTAACAGGCCTTCTTGCAGGTCACTGTCATTTGAATTATCATATGCAGAGACTCGGACTGTCGGAAGACAGTATGTGTCGCTTCTGTTTGGAAAATGTGAAACACCAGAGCACATACTGTGTTTATTTGGTCCAGTGTGAATAGATGTGAGCCACAATAAACCCTTGCGGGTTGCGGTGGAGGGTCGACTAGACCCGCTCACTTTAGACCTAACCTAACCTAACTCATGAATGTTCTGTCATTTGGTCAGGATACAATCTACTTAATCAATGACTGTAACACCTCAACGGTTTTGTAATGTTGAGATGCGTCTGTCTCATATTCAGAGATGTGAATTCTTTGAAATAAAGTATTTTGAATACGAAAACAAAATGCAAAATACCTACTTTTATTTTACATTTCAAATACTTCTTTCGAAATGTATTCAGTGTTTTATTCGAAATACTTTACATAAATATGCAATATTTGTGATACACAAAATAGTTGTGTTACATTTTTTAATTCGTTTTTACTATTTTTCATTCTTAAATCCAAAATTACCTAATTTATGAACGCACTGAATGTGATCCTAAATGTTGTCACCATTGTCACCAAGAGCAATCTTAGGTTAATGACGTCAATCAAACTATGTATTTTTTGAGAGCTGTGTTGCTGTGTTCCTGTGTTGATTATTTTGTTTTCTTAGTGATTTTGCTCAGTTCTTTATGTAGAGTAGGGAGGGTGAGCCATTGACCCATTGTACATCCTCCCGAGGAGTTGCCCTCCTAAGTCATCGTCCATCCTGCCCTTTTCAGGAAAGTGGACAGGTCACTGGGAGACATCTCCTTTATATCGGCAGATGTAGGCCAAGACTCGCTGAACTCACACTCTCTTGTTGACGATAACTCCGGACATTCGCAAAGTCAGAAATCCAACTGACAAGCGCAGGTTTTTCCTGGTCATCGCCAGATATTTCGTCGGCACTAGCTTTCCAGGGTCACCTAGGGTGATCCTGGCAAGATTGCATCCGTTAATTTCATCCCATCTCTTTAGGGATTGAGCATGGGTATGACGTTTGGGTAGTAATTGTCGTAGTTATCAGGCTGTAGGTGCCACTGGGTCCTAAAATTCTCAGTCCAGCCACTTCCTTGCCTAAAGAGTCGGCATAGCGATTACCTTTACTCCTGTCGTGCCATCTAATCCACCCCAGGATAATGTTATTATCTACCGAGGCTTTGGCTGACTCTTGGTACTAGCCCTGAGGTAAAATGTTGTCTGTTCAAGGCTGATAGAGCTTGTCTGCTATCAGTGCAGATTGTTACGTTTTTGCCAGAAATTCCTTTCCTGGTTATTTCTTTTGTGGTGATTGAGATACCAGCCAGTTCTGTTTGAACTACGCTGGTATTTTTCCCATTCCCCACTTAATCCTTACGCTTAGTGATCTGGAGTACACTCCTCATCCTGAGCCTTCTTTAGCTTTTGAGTCGTCTGTATATATGCTTATTGCATTTGTAGCATCTGACTCTGTGTTCCGTTTTATTTGTATTTTGTATTTTTGTTTAGTAAACACAAACCTGGGTTCAATTGCATCACTGGTTGCCTGCAGCAGAGGTTACGCAGTAAGCGCTTCTCGCCAAAGGCTCAGCCTGAATTGACCCATTCCTACTTTGAGGTTTACACCAGTCGTACGCAATCGTAACATGGCCATTAACGCAACCTCCTTAACGTACAGGTCCAGATGGGCCAGACCAGTAATTAATTCCATTGCCGCGGTTGATGTTGTTCTCATGGCTCCTGTGATGTTTAAACAAGTCAATCGCTGCAGTTGATATAATTTCTTCATGACCTTTGCTTGTAGAACTTTCGGTCCCCATGCAATGGCTCGTACGTTAACATAGGTCTTATTATTGGAGTGTAGATTCAGGTGACCACACGGGGAGAAGGACCCCATGCGCATGCCACTGTCCGACATTGCTCATAACCCACATATGCTCTTTTTGCTCTACTCTGTAGGTGAGAGGAACATGTTAGCTTCCTGTCGAGGATAGTACCAAGGTGTTTCGAGAGGTTTAAGGCCGATAAACTTCTTTTCCTGGTGAAAAGGACCATCTCAGTCACGAATTTGCCTGTCTGCATGATAACTATGTCATCTGCATATGCGATTGTGTAGAATCCATTTCTGTTGAGGTGATTAATTAGGGTATCTAGAACTATGTTCCAAAGAAGGGGTGATAAGACCCCTCCCTGTTGACATCCCCTCATGACCAGTTATCTTCACTTGCTTGATGTAAATAAATAAAATATAAGCAATAAATTACAAGACAATACTAGGATCCTTGAACACGTATCCAAATGTAAAAAAACTCTTCCTTAAATATAATTCCTACACCTGTTGAACGACTATTTTCATTCGGTGAACAAAATCTAGTATTAAAATCAGTTTAATAAGTAATAAGGTATTCATTTGCAAAATTTATTTTGAAATTACGTATTTTGCATTTTGTATTTGAATACTTTCATTCAAAACTACTCGGTATTTCTAATTTTAATAGTGAAGTAACAATGCATTTGTATTCCGTAATCAAATACTTTTAATTAACTATTTTTTCACATCTCTGCTTGTGTTGTTCATCACAAGTACTACTTGACAGGCATAGGAGAGACATTATCTTCTGAAAAACCTTGGTAAAATTTTTGACCAGAAACAGCTTATTATGCTGTTTCTGGAATCCCATCTATGGTATTACTTTCTGAGGAGCTTATGCTTATGCAACAAAGATGTTTTTGTCGCCCAGAAACAGGTCACAAGATGTATAGCAGGAGTCTCAAGAAATATAATCTGTAATACTGACTTTACCAGGCCTGTATATATTCGAATTTTGTGTTTTTATATATGATAACCGTAACTGTTTCATAAGAAATCAAAATGTGCTTCCTATTGATACCAGGTGTAAGACAGACCTTCATATGCCATATTGGTAAAATGCACTGACTTATAATTCCCCCAATGTAATAGGGCTCAGATTATTCAATTTGCTATCCCTTGTACTGAAAAAACTCTAGTACCATCCAGTTTCAAAATTACATTCAACTCTTTTCTGCTAGACAAAAACTATTACTATAATAATGATTGAATTATAAAAAAAAATTCAATGAATGTGTTACTCTTAGTAAATTGTCTTCTTATTTCTGGTTTCATTTTTGAGCAGGATAATGAAAATTATTATTATCATCATTATTATAACTTAGCTACCAGTGTACTGCTTCCAGACCAGTATGCGTCCAGGTCAGGTATTGGATCAGGTTATTGTGCTAAGAGTGACACCACTTTTGTTATTTTCAAAACAACGAATGAAAACAATTTCGTGTTTTGATATTACACTGCTTCTTGATGGGAAAAATACCGTTCAAAAGAAGCAATGGGTTCAAAAATGTTAAAAGGGCTCCCCTCCATCGAAAACAACAATTAAACGTGGGTTTGCTAACTTCAAACGTGGTATAAACACATATCTGTTCGAGTGGTTCTCAAAATCAAACATAATTTAGTTTCTATAACCTTCATGAAATTTTCTGCAAGTTAGTTTCAGGCTACAAAAATGTTTGTTTCACGAAAACTGTCAGAAAAGTGGATCTATCGTCCGAGACATTGAAAATGTTCAAAATATCGTTCAAAATAAGAACTCACCTTTCAGGCAATTGGCAGGACATCGCACTCCCAAATTAATTGCAGATTTTCCCACCGTAGGTTTTCCACTGAGCGGATCAAAAAAAACTATGGACGGAATGAGTCGATCTCCATTTTTGTCAGGTATTACTTCAGCTCTACCGTCTCGGTAAACAGCAACGCTGGAATATGTCGTTCCCAAATCAATTCCAATTGGATATATTCTCGGTGCCTGGAACGATAATCGTATGTGAGAGCTGTAACATTCTAATTGAAGTTTCAAAGATTTTTTGTAACAAACAAGCTACTCTGAATGTTGGAAGCGGGTTATGGTTTTCTAGATGAGAGTGATACTATCTTTCAAGTTATAATCGACTCACAAAGATTTTCAGAAATATGTAAATTTTTGTTTTTATCACAAAGACAGTCAAAATTGTATGGTCATCAAATCATATAAATCTTAATAGAAGTAAATAATGACTTAATGACGATAAACTCCAAATTATTCTGCAGTTTTCTTCTAGGTCTTTGAAAAGTTGTTTAGTGTAATTTCAGAACGCCAATGAAAAAAGGGAAAAAGTGATTGTACGTATTTCTAAGATTCCACAAAACACCATTTCCCTNAAAAAACCGCTGTTAAATATTTTCTTTGATCAAAAAACAGTCGAAGGAAATAGTTTGTCTCGATATCCGATGTTTCCAATAGGAATTTCAATGTTCAGTTTCATTTGTATTCGGAGGCTCTAAACTTTTTACGTGTAGGTAATTCCAATCATGTTCATAGAATATTATTGGAGTTTTTTCCCAACGATAACCAAGTGATCATCTTCAAGAGGAAGATCTTCCTCTTGATCTTCTAAAGTTATCCACTAATAATTTTCACGTCTCTAATGTAAATTACAGGTTAATTTTCATTCATCCATATTTGATGTTGAATATTTGCGAATTTTAAATTTCAGTGTCATCTGTTGGTATAATGAAAAAGTTGAATGAGAATTTAATTTTCAATTACAGTTTCCTTTTATGAGGCTCCAAACAACACTATAGGAAATTCGGCTACCTAAGTTGAGATGTCGCTAGATGTTAATTTAAATAAAGGGCAGTGGTGGAACTTTTGACGTATTTAACTTGACGTATATCAACTCGAAAGTTTCCGAAGTCACAATACTGTCTAAACAAATTCTGTGAAATGCTTTTACAGTAATTTGAATCATTATGACTATTATTACAACTGGATAATTATGAATACAATTTTTACCTGAGCCTAAATCCTTAGACATTGCCTGAGCCATCATTTCACATAGTGTTGAGATCTATCCTAATTACCAATTTTCTAGTTGCAAACTAAATTCAATGAAGATGAACAATTCAAATATATTTGATCATTGGGCTATAATCACCAATTTTTAAATCTATTGATTCCAGATAAGTTATACCTCTTTGATTTAAATGTATAATTTCCATTCAATATTTTCTGAGTTATTTGCGAATTTTATACTGTTATTATCATCAGTAAATGTAATGAAAAAGTTAAATGAGCATTTCATTTTTAATTTCAATTTTCTTCTATAGGGCTTCAAACGACTCTGTGGAAAATACAAAGAAAAGTTTGACTACTGAGATTGAGATGTCGCTAGTTGTAAATTTTCTATTAATGAAAATTCAATATACAGTTTAACAAACAGCAATAGCATAATGTTTAGAGACTTAAATTTCGGCATTTTTTTAGGTAGGGGAGGTAGGGGACCATGACCATGATCGTTAACAGCTTCAGAGGCTACCTTCATGACGAGGCCAGATATCATCGTAGCGCAGAAGAAGGATCCGGTCTTGGAAAGTGTACGAGAATGGATCAACAAAGGAGTAAGACGAAGTGGCAAGATAATCTTTTCAAAGACGTGTATCCCGAAAATACTCAAACATCTTCACAAAGGTCGCAATGGAGGGCGACCTATGTATCTTAAAAGGTACCTTTTCCAGAGTATGTGAATTTGCCAAATCCAAATCACAGCTTTCCAGCAACAGGCTTCACTAACCCCAAAGTCACAAAGGTTTGTGTAACAAATTTCGGAGATCATTGCAAGGACCTTCCTTGGTAACCCAATAGATGAAGGATCAGGTGTACAGAATGCAATTGCCACACAGTCTAAAGTTGTCCACATAGAACGACTGAGTCCTTACATGGGTCGTGATGTCTCTTCTTGGGATGCTGTTCGGGGTGCTGTAAATCATCCCCTGAAAAAATAACGAATGTCGCGCTCAACTCGACTTGTGCTTCGCCATCGTTTTAGAAGTCGCTATGCTCCGTGAGACTTCCAGAAACTTCTCTTACGACTTCCGGAGACTTCTTTTACGATATATAATTACTACCAACAGGTAGATTGGGAGTCTCTGGAAGCCGATAAGGAAGTTTCTGGAATTCTTTCGAAGCGACGCGACATCTTGAACGAACGCGAAACGCAAGTCCAGTTGAGCGCGACCTTGGCCAAGTCACAATCGATTAACGAAGATCAGCGGCGGCCGGCGTTATTTTTGCAGGGTATGATGAACAACACTATGAAGACAATATGAGAGTAGCAGATGAATATTACTGAAGTTCTATCCCTACACCAAACCATTATTTTCAACACCTCGATACGTGTTTCGGTCACCAAGTGATTGTCTTCAAGAGGAAGAGGATAGAACTCCAGTAATATTGATTACAAGACCAAAGGTTCCAAACAGTGCATCACAGGAGTAGCAGATGTTTCACTTTGTCTTTGACTTGATGATCGTTCATGTACTTTATTTTGTTTGACAATTCGTCAAAGAATTTAAGGTTGAGAGAGTTCCTTTTAAAAATGGACAGTTCTGTTCACAAAACACTTTGTACGACTGGAAGGAGTTTCCTCACAGAAGAATACCTAAACTCAAAAGAGAATAAAAAATAGAGATATGATATCAGTGAAACTTCAGTGGACACGCATTTACCTCAACAGAAAAATTTGGCTTGAAATTTTGATGCAGAGCGAGTCAATATGAGGGGTTCATTTGAGAACACCTTCCAGAAATATATCTAAAAGCGTTACATTCCTGTTCTTAGAAATATCTTGATTTGTG
>NW_019294753.1:0-22229 GCF_000500325.1 Leptinotarsa decemlineata | reverse complement strand
TGTCATTTAAATATGTTGATTTCTTAAGGTATCATTATATTATACTTAATATTATACTTACTTATCAAATACAACTCTCTAATATCCCCATGTGATAAGTCCAAATCAAGTTCTTTCAAACGATTTCCTTCTAAGTTAAGAACTTGAATGTTCGGAAATTGCTTTAAGAAAGTTCTACTGATATTTGTTATCAATAAATTCCTCAACTCTAACACCTGAAAGAAAGTAAAAATGAAGAGTATTACACAGAAACCAGTAGGTATCCTAAATATGTAACAATTTTTGAAGGAGTAGAGATGACATGAAACAAGAATGAAAAATAATATAAAAGTCAGGAGTAAACATTGTATTCGCAAAATATTAATGATTGTTTTCGTGAGACGTCTGCAGATAGAACAAAATAATTCTAAGCAATTAAGTTCCTAGTAAGATATTCATAAAAATCTCTTCTCTAAATATATTTATATAACTCAAAGATGACTAACTGACTGACATAGTAATCTTTCAACGCACAGCCCAAACCACTGGACGGGTCGGGCTGAAATTTGGCATGCAGGTAGTTAGTTATGACGTAGGCATCCGCTAAGGAAGAATTTTGTTCAATTCTACCCCCAAGGGGATAAAATAGGGGATGAAAGTTTGTATGAAACTTTGTCAGTTTTAAATCGATCCGGCTGAGACTTAGCATGCATAAAGCTACTATGACGTAGGCATACCCTAAGAAAGGATTTTGAGAAATTCCACCCCTAAGGGGATAAAATAAGGGATGATGGAGGATGTAAATGTATTAGTTTGAACCTATCAGTACCTAATGAAACGAGTAAATTAAGAAGAACAAAATAATTTTTAGTTCTAAATGTTGACAATAGATGGCGTTAGTAGTAGTACGAAAAATAATCGTGTGGAACGAAATAACGATGGCTCATAAAGGTGGTATTGAAGCCCTACACAGATCACTGAGGGATATAAGGGGTAATAAAAAATTAATGGGTGGCGTAACAGTTTTGCTAGCTGGAGACTTTCGGCAGACTCTACTAGTAACTTAACTGGGTGTGCGAAAGGGGAAACTGTATTTATACAACGAATCCCATTAATAGTTTTTGATATCCCGTTCGAATTTAAACGATTACAGTTTTCCCTAAAAGTTTGCTTTGCCATGACAATAAACAAGTCTCAGGGGCAAACTCTCAAATTTGCGGGTATTGACTTGAAAGAACATTGCCTCTCTCATGGACAGTTTTTATGTTGCTTGCTCAAGAGTAAGTTCATCCAATAGCTTGATAGTTTTAGCGTCTAATGACAGATTAGTTAAGAATATTGTGTACAAAGAAGTTTTTAGGCCCTAATTTTTTACACACGCTAAATAAAAGTAAAGCCGCAAAAACTATACCTAATTAATAATAATACTTCTTAACGCGAGCGAAGCCGCGGGCAAAAGCTAGTTATTTATATTCCTTCACAACGTTTCGGCAAAGTCTCATTTGCCATCTTCTGGTGACTTTAGAACTGGTGAGTTTGGAACTAGAAGAAGATGTCAAATGAGACGTTGCTGAAATAAATTGATGTTTTTTACCAATTTCATTTGTAACTAACGTTACTACAATGTCCTATACGGACATTTTCAAACTTATACTTGTATAAGTTATACTTGCATAAGTTTGAAAATGTCCGTATAGGACAGAACTGCAGTAACGTTAGTTAATACAAATAAAAGTGGTAAAAAATATAGGTGGTGAAGCCAGGAAGCAATTCATCGCTTACTCAAGAGCAGACTATTTTATACCTTGTACCAATTTCTTGAGCAACAGAAGTAGAATCTGCATTATGGAAGAAAACAAATTCCCTCTAAGAAGGTCAGCAAACACTTTACATCAAAGGATGATTCGTCCAAATCAGAAGCTGAATGTAATGTATCGTCAGATATATCTGACTGAGATGCCCTCTTGTGGGAAGGTTGCTTCGGTCATTAACCTTACATTTTGAATTTCAGTTAACCTCAATATCGATCAATCAATTTGTGTAGCTCGTCTATCTGACGTTGATCACGTCCTCATCAATTTGAGAAAAATTCTATCAACCATTTCATATTGAATCTTTAGAAAAAAAGACTACATGTTTTAGCTAATATAACTTGATTACTTATATAAAGATGAAAAGCTGAAAGACAAAAACTCAGCCGATGGGAACCCAGAAAGTAGAGAGAGTTTGTTGCTTGGCGGATAAAGCTTCTGAAAAAAACTTCATTTATAAAAAATATGAAGATTCCAAAATCATTTTATTCAAGTTATCACCTTGTTTTGAAGAGGAGGGCAATTGTCTGAGAGGTGATATGCCTATGAATCGAAGTTTTTGGTCATCATTCTGTATTCCGTTAGTATGAAAATGTTGGATTTTACAAGCTAGTAAGATATTCACGAGAATTTCAAACCATGAGTTCTGAAAATGACACAAAATCCGAAAGAAAAATTGATGAAGCCACAAAGATCATAGGGTATGGATTATTATAAGCTCATAATGGTCAATTATCGGACGCAGAAAATGAACCGATATGGTTCTGTCACCACGTGCCTTTGTTAAAATAACGTGTAAGATTCCCACCTTGATACCCGCGACAACCTTCCAATATGAGGGTTTTTGTACGTCAGCTACACCTGACGATGCCTTAGTTTCACCCCTGTAGGGCTTTTTGGCCTCTGGTTTTGGTGAATCATCACTTGAGCGCAAACGTTTGCTAACCTGCTCATGGAGAGTTCGTTCCTCCACCTGAGACAGATTCTGCGTACGCCGCTCAAGAATTTGGTGCAAGGTACCTCGCTCTTGAGGAGACGCCTCAGTCGTTTCCCGGCTGCACCACCAAACTTTTTTTTTAGGTTCAGTTATTGGATCATGAGTAGAAGAGTTGAGAGGCTCTCACTCCTGATCTAAATTTACAGGAAGATCAGTTTTTAGTCGTAAGGTAAGCTCGACATCCATTTTCTCTGTAGACTCAGCGCCAGAAATAATTTTTAAGTTCACCTGGTCCATAAAAGACGCAAGAGCAGCTAGGGAAAGAAGGTAAATCACGGCAGAGCCCCGTATTACCGTGACAAGGCGATGCTACGACAAGAGGGCGCCCAGTATCTCGAAGGTTCCGTAGTGACAGCTGATAGGCTCAGTGTCATTCATCCTCTCGGCACGGATACACACACCTAAGGATTAATCCATGGTTGGGATGCCATTCAGTTAGGGAATAACAGAACCACAAGTGATTCTGTCATTTCTGTTTTCAGCGGGGCTACGTGAAAGCAGGCATCCGTTGGACGATTTGCTCAACCCCCACATACCAAGCCAATGCGCTCGGCCAAAAACAGCATGCATAGTGGTTCAGGCAGTGTACATATATGTTTTTTTAAATCAAGGAAATTGAGGAAGCATCACAGCCAATCATTTTCTGATAGAATCAAGGATCAACAGGTATCGTTGAGCCACCTATCAGTATTAACTCCACGACAGGGAACACAAAGGGAGTATTCCAAATGTTCCAAAAGTTTTTGCAATGTATGAGTTCATGAATATCTGCTAACACACATCGCAAGATTGAGGTGGTTTGAAGAAAACATCAGTGTGGAGGAAGATGATTTTGATGTGGTTATAGTCAACAAATTCGTCAGGAATCTTCAGCCAATGGGAAAACTCGTAATAGTTGAAACAGTGGTAATAGCGACTCCTGTTGGATTTACAGCTCAAACTGAGAATATATACAAGAAAATAAACAAGTGTCTCCGACGGTGTTATCCAATATCAGATAGTGCAACAAACCTATGACGACTTTTCCTACAAACGTCCTATCTATGGGAGCAACAAAACATTGAAGTTTCAGCAGATATATTCGAAACATCTTACGATTTTGCCCTCACGGTTTGTTTTGCCCTCGGAATTTTTGATGTTAAAAACGTTCCTGTTCTCGAAATCGGTAATGTGTAACTGCACGTTGTCAGCGTTATTGCAGTGGCATCTCACCAAGCGATTCTGAGTGTTGAAATCCCTTATAAGGAAAGATTTTTCTTACGTCATACAGTCTCTTTAATTGAAAAGATGAATTGTTACCTATTTTTCTGCCCTAATTCTCCCTCAATCTACTTTCAATTAACGAATTAACCCCAAGTTCATTTTCACAGATACATTTTACATCCATTTTACTAAATTACTAGTGTCAGATCATGTAGAAACTGTGGCTTGATGTACTAAGTATGACTCTTCAAACTGGTCACGTTTAATAAAACGAGCAATCAAAAGATAAAAATATAGCTTCATTCCATATGAAATAATATTTTTATCTTTCCGTTTTTCCGAGATGAAAAAATCGTCTGGATTTGGAACCGGTGCAAAGGACATATTTATTTAAATTGATTTCCAGGATCAAAATAAAGCGGTTTATGGCATTGTTACATTGTATAACGTGAGGAAAAACGTGATTCAGAAAAAATATCATCACGTTTATGATCTTGACAGTACACCCACTTCTAAAATATACTCATTGGTTGCGTAATATTCAGAAAACATGCTTTTAGATGAAGCTATATCTAACATCCATTAAGCATTGACAGAAAAGAAAATATTGAAGGAATGTTTTTCGATAGAGATAAATTTTATCAGAAAAGTGTTGCATCCAGTTTCTACAAATTTGCGCATATTGTCACGTTGATGTTGCTTCCAGCCCCAATCTGTTGTCAGTTTGTTATCCAGCCAAATTTGAAGCTGATATCTGATACCTGTATGAAACACCTTCTGAAGAGCTCAACATTTGTGTGAGCTATTCAGGTATGAAAGTTTTCCTGAAATAGCAATAAATAGGCACCTACGCATATTAATTTGAAGATATCTTGAAAAGTATTAAGTACATTAACTCATTTGATTGTTAATTATAGTATGTTTCGATTTGCAATTTTTTAGTTCATCAATCTAACATGGAATCTTACATTTTTGAGTAATTAAAGTGAAAATTTATATACATAGCGCAAAATCTCAAATAACGTTAAAAATTTTTTCGTTTTTTGCATTTTCATAGAAAATACTCCACCATGATATTTTTTTACATTACCAATTTTTTGAAGTGAGTATTTTCGAATAAAAGTGAGGGTGTTTTTTCCATATAAAATCAAAATGAGGAAAGAAAAAAGTTTTGGATAAAAGAAATGGCAGTGTGTTTGGAACATAAGAATGTCGTAAAAAAATGGGGAAAATAAAAAATTTAAATTAAAAAGTCGGGTATCTGTATTTGTCACATATATTTTGAAGTTATGAGAAAATATATATACAAAAGTTGTATATCTTTTCATTACGTACAGTTTTGTTGCTTGAACTATTTCGACAGCAATATAGCGACAAACCGTTTTCCACTCTTTAGAGCTCACCCTCTTCAACTTCTCGATCTCAAATCGCCCGTGAATTATTTTTTCTTCTATTTTCCCAATGAGTATCATAACAATTTTTTTTTTCACTTTTCATCATTTTCAAAGTCTACGGCCCTAGCCAAAAGAGAACAATTTTTGAAATAGAACTGCCTATCAATACTGCCTTTAAAAAATTATAATAATCAACGATTTTTTTTATCTAACCCTGTTTTCTAAAATTGAAAATGAGACAATTTTCTCTATTATCTAGGTTATTTTTGTGTTCTTTTTCTTTTCATTTTCTTTTACTTTTGGTGAAAGAACAGAGATAATTGCGTGTTTCTTCAGAAAAAAACAATGTGGAGGTGGCATTCAGACCACATGATAGGTTATCTGATTTCCCTTTCAATGCCAAAGATAAAGTGGACAAGTTGGAGAAATCTGGAGTTTATAAGCTTAAGTGACCGGAGTATAATAGTGTTTATATGGGACAATGTGGACGAAATTTTTCAGAACGGTTTGCTGAATATGAAAGTTCCTTCAGACTATGCAAAAATGATTCGACGTTTTCAAACCATTCCTTGGGATGCAACCACAGGTTCCCGAATCTAAACGATACGGATATTTTTCACTATGCAGGGAAGGGCTGCTAACTCAATTATTTAGAATCCTTGGAAATTCACAAGCATAAGCATTGCGGGTGCAACCTGTTAAATGATCAAATCGATCTAGTTTACTCAACGGTTTTCAAATTAGCGTATCCACATTGTTACAGGTGAACAAAATTCAGGTACTCAATTAAGTTAAGTACCTTTGTTATTACCGACAGTGGTGTTAATATAAGGTCTAATGTAATCAATCAGTTTTATTTCAATGTCTGAAGTTTAAAAATGTCCTTATAGGACAAAACTGCAGTAACTTTAGTTATAAATGAAAGTGGTAAAAAACATAGAAAGTTTCATTTCTCATTTTTCATGTAACTTTATTTTATGAAGGCGCCTTTTTCTACCGCGGCTGGTGCGCCGGTTGAAGTATTTAAAAATTCTTTGTTATTGCACATCTACAACATAAAACGAACCTACATACAAAATTTCAGCCTCCGAAAATATAGCAGTACGGAGAAACAGTTATGAAAAGGTAATTTTCATATGTAAACGCGCCCCTTCACCCCCATGGGGGGGTGTCCCAGATGGAATTTTTGATAATCTTCTCTTAGTACGACCTAAGAAACACCTATATACAAAATTTCAGCTTTCAAGGTCTCACTAGTATGATGAAACAGAGATGAATGAATGTTGGTGAGTTACTTTCGCATTTATGCGCATTTATTAGTATCAGATATACTGCAGCATCTTTGGAGGGAAGGGCCCACTAGCAAGAGTAAATGAACAAAAGAAAAATATTTATAAAAATACTTATCATATAATAGAAATAACAGTAAGATGGAATGTATGAATGGATTCCAATAGATAGTGGAAATTGAGTTCGACGTTGAGACGTTATCCGTCTCAATCCGACCCTGGTCACACATTATAGTAAATGATGTAAATAACACTGTTGATAAAGAAAGGTTTCGGCTTCTCACTTCTCCATCTTTGAACAAAAAATTGAGAAGTGAAAAGCTAAAACTCTTCTTTCCCAAAAGTTAATCAATCCTAAAAATATACCACTTTCAGATTAAAAATTTTTGTTGATTGAACTCTTACCTTTATCGAGTTGGGTATTTTTGGAGATAGTATCGAGTCTATAGTGCCATTTTCCACAGAAATATTCTGAACCCGAGGTAATTTGTCCACAATATAGCTGAGATTGAGTTCAGATTTGAAATAAGCGGATAATTCCAAAATAGTGACGTTCTGAAGTTCAACTTCTGGTAAATTTCCTTTACATTTCAATATATCACGATCAAAAATACAAAATTCTTCTGTAGGTCGGCCAGTGATTGTTGATACCATATACAAGATTTTCAGAAATATGGCACTGAAACAAAAAAAGATTTGCAAAGAGAAAGTGAAGACGTAAAAACAATATGTTTTTGTGCTCATATAAGTTCAATCCAACATTTCAGAACTTGTGTTATTGAACATTCTGTTGAACTTATAATCAAAATATTGATTTTCATTAAATTTACAAAACTGAACAAAATATCTTTGATGAGTGATGATCTAGGAGTTTTCGCGTGGAGTTAAACTTATCGCCCACTTGTCCGGCACAGCACAGCACGGCACGTCCCGTCAAAATACGGATAAGATTGAAACAATGAAAATGAATGGACCAGCGCCCGTCACCGTCCGCCACCGGAAAAGATTCCAGGTCTCCGATCGAAAATACTGGAAACATTTCTCCTCGTCTTCTTTCAGATCGTTGAAAAGATGATGAAACTCTCCCAGGTTTACCCTATTTTGATAAATGGGATGGACCGACAACATTCATTTTTGTGGCTATTTCCCTTGAAAACGGCACCTTTAGTATGCTGGTTGTAGCTGGACAAGTAGGCGATGCTACTACCCGTTGTCATCAGGCGACGGACAGCGCCGTGTTGTGCTATGCCGGACAAGTAAGCGATAAGCTTTACTCTTCTTCCAAATTGAAATGAAAATAGATGGAAAGTGATTCAACTGGGATGTTCAATATTTTATTGATCTGCAGTACTGCATCATCACTTTTACTTTTGGTGTCACATTTTCATTTTTTACCAGTAGATGAAATAAATTTGACAAAAATTTGAACATTGTCAAATTTCGATTCCAAAGTCTCAGCTCAGTTTCGAGAATGATTTGAAAAAATATTATTAACAAGCCAATTGCCTATTCCGAGTATATTCGGAGATATCCGAAAACACAGAAATTTCGGAAAATGTTTTTTTTCTGGCTTCATTTTTCGAAGAATTCGGAAATAAATTGTACTTCCACATGTCACTTTTCCCTGCTGAATAATGGTGCTATCCGACGTTTCGTCTCCCGGCCACCATCATCAAATTTATTTTTTCTTATGGGTGCTACATTGGATTCTTTCTGTTTTGAATAGAACCAGATTTTACCTTTTCAGTGATTTATAATAAGTTATCATTTTTTTTTAATTGGAGATGTTGAAAAAAATCAATTCTTATCATAACAGGCTTTGATTTTGATGTTTCTAAATTTGACTTTCAATTTGTTACACTCAATGACATTTTGGTATTGAACAAGGCATTGCATTTTTGGCAAAAAATGGCTTTCACGGATGAAGAAAAAAGAGATATAATACAAATGTATTTCAAATACGATAGAAACAGTGTAAGGACATCGTAAACGTATTTAAACTTGTATCCGGAAAGACGACAACCACATCGAACTATGTTCAAGTTATTGGATCAAAATCTCATCAAGTTTGGTTCATTTAAAAAGCCGAGAAAGAATACGGAAATAGAATGGACCTTGAAACTAAAGAAAATTTGATAAATGAGGAATGTATGAGGTAAGTTAGACATTGTGTCCTTTTCAATAAAAATTAATAATTTGCAGATAAACATGAACCCGGGAAAATCTACAAGTCAAATTTCCTCCGAAATGAGTATTTGTCATACAAGTGCTTGGAGACATCTCAAAAAAAGTGGTTTAAAACGTTACAAAATTCACATATCTCAAAAATTGCATCCCGGTGATCCCGAAAGGCGATTAGAATTTTGTAATTGGCTAATAAGAAGACCTGATTTTTCTGTTTTCCTGGAAAATGTAATTTGGACAGATGAAAGCCCTTTTACGAGTTGTGAGATATTCAACCGAAATAACAAACACATTCGGAGCATAAACAACCCCAGGCAGTTCCGAGAAATTCCACCTCAAGTGCAATTTAGTATTAACGTGTGGGTAGGAATTTACAAAGATGTAATTTTGGGTCCTCATTTATTTGACGGAATTACGAATGAAAAAACCCATCACCAGTTTTTAATTTCGATTTTCGAAGACTATTTGGATGATTCACCGTTGGCTAACTATAACAACATCTGGTTTCAACATAATGGTGCTCCACCGCACACTACCAGACGAGTATATAATTACCTGACTGAAAGATTTGGTGATAAATGGATAGGGAATAATGGGCCGGTGAAGTGGCCAGCAAGGTATCCATACCTAAGTGTTATGGATAAATTCTTATGAGATACACTGAAAAATAGAGTTTATGGTCAGAGAGAATATCAAAATATTGAGGACCTTCAACGTAGCATTGTTAGAGAGTTCGGAAAATGGAGGAGGAGGGAAATTAATCGTACAGTGAATAATATTTGAAGAAGGGCCAGTTGTGTTATCACAAACAAGGTCAGGATTTTGAGCATTTGCTGTGATTTACTTTTGTCTTTACATTTGAGTTAATTATTGTTATTTGTTCAAAGTTCTATTTTAATTGAAAAGGACACAATGTCTAATCTACCTCATTTATCAAATTTTCATTGTTAATTCTGTCTCCGTATTTTTTTAATTGGCTTTTCAAACTAACCAAACTCGGTAACATTTTGATCCAATAACTTGAACATAGTTCGATGTGGTTGTCGTCTTTCGAGATACAAGTTTAAATACATTTCCGATGTCCAACGATGTCTGTCGTATTTGTAATGAATTTGTATCATATCCCTTTTTTCATCATTCGTGAAAGCCATTTTTCGCCAAAAATTCAATGACTTGTACAATAACAAAATGTCATTGTGTGAAACAAATCGAAAGTCAAATTTAGAAACATCAAAGTCAAAGCCTATTATGAAAATAATTAATTTTTTTCAATATGGCCAGAAGACGAAACGTCGGATAGCAAATCTGAAAACACCAATATATAGCAAGGAAAAAGTGGCAACATGGAAGTGTAATTTATTTTCGAATTCTTCGAAAAATAAAGCCAGAAAAAATTAAAACCATTTTCCGAAATTTCTGTTTTTTCCGGATATCTCCGGATATACTCGGAATTTCAGAACTTTCTCAACGGCATATTGTTAATCAGGTAAATGCGCAACTTTGCTCCAAATTTCCTATCATCGTATCTCTCATAGTTTCCGAGATTCCAATGGTGAGGACCGAATTTAAAACACCCTGTATAGTGGATTATATGAAAAATAGTAAAGGGGAGAAAAGGACGTGGAGAGAAAAAGAGGTTAATGTGCCGTAATGTAAGAAATGAATTCGTGAACAGGCCTTATTATTGTAAGAAAGTGAATGTGGACATTTTGAACAATTAATTAAATGAACAGGAGTAGATAAGTTTCGAATGCATTTTCTTTTGAAATTATTACATTTATCGTTTGTATGCAGATTCTTGAAACGAATATATAACTGCCAATTACATAGAAATGGCTTGTTATATATGTTATATCTTGTTTTCCACAATTCATTTTTTAAAAATTAGTTTATTTCTTTATAAACACTTTATTACAATATTTGAATATAACGTGAAAAACTTGTAACATTAACTGAATAAGTAATTGATATGAATCGTATATGAACTGTACTTGAGAATGATTTCTAAGTTAATGAACTATACTAGAGAATGGTTACTTGGTTAATGAACATCTTTCTGACCTCGCAGGGTCTATTTATACGTTTGGTATGAAAAACAATATTTGAACAGTGTCAGCAATTGCTTTGTCTGGAGCACGAGTGTTCATCTTGCTGATACTGCACAATAAGCACTTTTAGCAGGAAGCTGTTATCGCTTTGTAATTTAATACGTGTGAGACGCTAATTCGCATATAACATATATGTACAGCTGAATCACTCTATATTTGTGGTCAGGATAGCATTATAAAAACGAAGTATTTTTTATATTTTTTATATTCTGATTTGCGACCGACGATCGCAGACTTTCCTATTTTCAACAGTAATGAATAAACTCTAATTTAAATTAGTTTGATTTTATTTACATCATTCTGTTAGGATATTCAAATTAATATCAAGACAGAACACGGCTGAACCAATTTCCGAAGGTGGAACAGTGTTGGATCAAGAATTTGATTATCTATCACAAAATCCCCCTTTTCGTAATGAAAAAATAAGGTGGTAGTGCCCTAAAGGCAATGAGTGATGCAAAAGTAGTTTGTCCGCCCTTGATATCTTGTTCCTTTAAAAAATTAAGATGGGGGACTTCTTACGTCCGCACTGTATGTCTACGTTCACATTTGTAAGCAACTCTTTCACTCGCAAAGACGTTCTCATATTCAATATTCATGTAACCTAATTACATGTTTAAAAATAAACTGGATTATTCGCCATACATATTTTTCATATTTCACTTGCAAGTGGTGTTCAAAAATACACCTACCGGGCGTTAACCTTCAACAAAATTACCCAATTGAATTATCATTATATTCATTTCAACCAGACTAATTTGGAAAAGAAAAATTCCACTCATAAACATAGTAGGGAAGTATTAGAGTGAAAACAAAATACAAAATTTTTGAATTATTATCAGTTTTGCCAGGTGACTGGATGAAAATTTCCTACACGTGTCATTTCTCCATGCTTTGTTGATTAAATAATGACATATTATATGACATTCCGGCATTACCACTCCCCTTACGAAGACGATATCTGAAAAATCGAAATAAGCTTAAACCTCGCTCGATCATCGATGGTCCCAACGACGGTTAATTACAGAGACGAGCTTCGATAGTCAAGTAACACTTTATTGTCAGATTTTCACTGAACATTTTACAAAACCCCAACAGTGTTTCACCGTGCAATAACTTCTCAAGCTTCGAATGAGAAATCGCGTTTTGTCTCAATGCAATTCTCTCTGCAAAAAATAATTCTTGAACCAAATGCACTACACTCATCATCAAAGATCATGCTATTTTTATCTACCAATAAACTTATCAATAGTACTATGTCAGATGAATGCCACCTTTGAACTCTTTTGTTCATAAAATTACCAATCCTGTATTTCCTTTACGAAATCTCTATACAAGTATCATGCATTCATGCAAAATTGGGGTTTAGGTCCCAAACGAATCCAAACGACCAATGATCACTTATGGTGCAATTGCCTGGTGTCTAAAGGCCCAGACGAAGCTCTTTGGCTTACAGAAACAGGCTTGTCTGGTCATCAGTGGTGCCATCAGTACCACACCGTCAGCGGCCATGGAGATCCTTCTGGATCTACCTCCTCTCCACATTTTTCTGGAGAGAAAGGCTAGATGAACTACATATAGACTTGTGTACATTGCTAATCGCACAAATCAATTCAATGCAGAGTGCAACAGACTGTTAGTTACACTGGAAGTCACAGCATTCTGGAAATGACCTCTGACTTAATGCCCCCAACTGTCAACTACGAACTGCCTTATAAGTACTATTCCAGAGAAGAGAGGACACCTTCCGGTTCTGGTGCAGGTGTTTTCAGTCGCACACCCAGGACAGAGATATCAACCAACCTAGGAACTTATACGACTCTATTTCGAGCGAATATTTACGCTATTGAATTGTGTGCGGAGAGATTGGGAGAATCCAACCTCATACACAAGTCAATAAAAATATTCTCAAACAGTCAAGCGACGTTGGAAGCTCTTGGCTTCTACCGAGCAACGTCTAAATTGGTAGCAAATTGGCAAAAATGACTCTCCTCGATAGGAAGACGTAACAGATTGTCTCTGGTCTGGACTCCTGGCCATACTGGCCTGGAAGGCAATGAAGCTGCTGACAAAGAAGGGTACTGCAAGCAGCTTCATCGGACCAGAACCTGTAATTGGCATCGCTTTAGACTTTGCCAAACAAAGATTGAACACCTGGATGACAAGAAAATGTATGGACTTCTGGCAGAATCTTCCAGAATTGGCTTCACCCTTTGCCGCTCGATACCAAACAGTTGTTAGACTACATTAGGGCCTTCTTACAGGTCACTGTCATTTGAATCATCATATGCAGAGACTCAGACTGTCGGAAGACAGTGTGTATCGCCTCTGTTTGGAAAAATGATGAAACAGCAGAACACACACTTTGTGCCTGCCCCGCTGGGGACCGAATCAGGTTTTTAGAGTTCGGCAGAGCCGTACTCTCACCATCTGACCTGAAATACCACTCACCATACAAACTAATCGGCTTCGTTAAAAAACTGGATTTATTTGGTCGAGTGTGAATAGGTGTGAGCCACAATAAACCCTTGAGGGTTTCGGTAGAGGAGATTATTATTTATGGTATTTTCAGAAGAGTGCGAAATTCAATGATGCGGCGGCTAGACGGTTGTATTGAAGCCGAAGGAGGCCATTTCCAACACTTAATTTAGTGCAATTCTTTAGTCTAGATGTTAATGCTATTTAATATTTGTTGTTATTGTTACATAATTAGTAATGAAAAATTGTAAAAATAATAATTTTCAAAAGAAACATTTAATTCCTCATATTATTCCTTGTGAGGTCCAGGGATATGCAATTAGGTCGACTTTTTTTCTTAAAAACTAAGCAAGATACGAAAAAAATTCGAGAGACAAAAAAGTTGTATTTCTAATTGCTTAATCCAAAGAAATAATGAAAATTGCACAAAAGTCAGTGGCGTACATTTTCAAGTAAAAAATATTTGTTCAAATCCCGCTCGAGACGCCACTGGTCTTAATAAATTGAATCACGTTCGGACTAAATTAGCTCCTCAATGTTATAAATACCATTGCCAAATTACAATAAAATTGGGTAAAGGATATTCAAGATATTTACGAATACATTTTTTTTATTTTTATTTTAACACCCTGTATCTTGAGAACGAAGGATTTGCGGACCCATGTTTATATGATCATTTCGTCATAAAATTACCTAAAGAATCGTCTTAAATTTATGGTACATACTTAATTAACACCCTGTATATGAACCTCTTGTATTCGTGGTATTTAATTTTCTCCATAACAGATGCTGTCGGTAATGAACCCAGCTGATTGCCGTATTGCATAAGCACTCGTTTCAAGCTACCTTCAGAGGAATCGATAAATAAGCGCTGTGCATTCGAATCATACTTCGTCCACTCGCATTGCATCTGATGAACCCAGACTTTTTGAACAATAAACACAGCCATTATCTTCGGAAAAAAATGTAAGTGAATATAAGTCTCACTGTACCGTTAGTAGAAATTGTCGTTTCTTGGTTGAAAGATTTTTTTGTTTTATTCGAGAAGCTAGAATCTTTGATGCTATCTTAGAAAGACCAATGATCCTGACCAATGCGTTAAGCTCTTCCTGGTTAACAGGACACAAAAAACCATGAGTATATTAAGGGCAAACGAAATTTTGTTCAATAAAAATATCCTATGATAATGTGGATCGTCTATGAATGATAGAGATAACATATTAGAGTTTATGGAGCGGCCAAGGCCGCTTCAAACGTCCTTGGAAAAAACTTCAAGGATGAAATAATCGACCTTGCCTTCCTGCAGGAACCATGGACAGGAAATACATGCCGAGTAACCGGACTAAGCAATATTCCTGGTGAGGTAATAGCGTGGAAAGGTATTAACCATTTTTGCTTACAGGCTTCTGCACCCAAGACGTGGTAGCCATCCAAATTTCCATATCGGGCAAGAAGGGTAAGACGAATTTTATCGTCTGCTCCGCCTACTTTCCGGGAGATTCGGATACTGTACCTCCTCTTGCTGTTAGACACTTAAGGACTATAGCAAAAGGAACAAACTTTACTGCCTACATAAAGTACTATTCCCGAGTAGAGAGGACTGGATCCTGCGGGAGAAGGAAATATTAAGAGCAGATAGTTGTTGGTTCACAGATGGATCAAAAACACCTTTCGGTTGCGGTGCAGGTGTTTTCAGTCGCAGACCCAGGACAGAGTTATCTACCTGCCTAGGAACTTATGCGACTGTATTTCAAACGGGAATTTACGCTATTGAATTGTGTGCGGAGAGATTGGATAAATCCAACCTCACTCACAAGTCAATAAAAATATTCTCGGACAGTCAAGCAGCGTTGGAAGCTCTTGGCACCCACCGAGCAACGTCTAAATTGGTAGAAAACTGCCAAAAAAGACTCTCCTCGATAGGAAGACTAAACAGATTGTCTCTGATCTGGATTCCTGGCCATACTGGCCTGGAAGGCAATGAAGCTGCTGACTCTTTCGCAGAGGAGGGTGCTGCAAGCGGCTTCATTGGACCAGAACCTGTCATTGGCATCGCTTTGGGCTTTGCCAAATAAACACTTAACACCTGGATGGCAAGAAGAGTTATGGACTTCTGGCAGAATCTTCCAGGATTGGCTCACTCCAAGGCATTTATTCACCCTTCGAAGCTTGATTCCAAACAGTTGTTGGACTACAGTGGGGATGAACTACGATGTCTGACAGGCCTTCTTACAAGTCACTGTCATTTGAATCATCATATGCAGAGACTTGGACTGTCGGAAGACAGTGTGTGTCGCCTCTGTCTGGAAAATGATGAAACTGCAGATCATATACTTTGTGCCTGCCCCGCTGGAGACTGAATCAGGTTCTTTGAGTTTGGCAGATCCGTACTCTCACCATATGACCTGAAAGACCACTAACCATACAAACTAATCGGCTTTGTTAAGAATCTGGGTTTATTTGGTAGAGTGTGAATAGGTGCGAGCCAAAATAAACCCTTGCGTGTTGCGGTGGAGGGTCGAATAGACCCACTCACTTTAGACCTACCTACCTACTAATAACTCTCTGTTGTCTGATCTTCCCTAAGTTTCAAAGTTCCAAATCAAAATAAGCAAAAAACTGAGTGAACCGTAATGTAAAGTTACAATGATTTTATGATTTTTATTTCATAAAATAATTTGATAAATGAAATGTGAGAAACTCTATGAAATAGTGTAAATTTGTTTTGAGTGAAAATCCACTAATGTAAATTAAGATAAATACAGTGTAAGATTCGAACTCGACCTAAATAATACAATTTACAAGTGTAATATTCAACTGAAGTCGTCATTTGATTGAACACGAACTACCAATTAAGTATCATAACCACTCTTGAGAAAAAATCGAAACAATAGCATGTTGCGCCAATGGTAATAATTATCTATAATTATTTTTCGAAAATCACAAGCGTCGCACTGAGACCTGTCGACTCATACTTTCCAATATGTGAGTCAACATTATGTAATGCCACTTATTTTTCTGTACGTATATTTCAGTGCTAAAGTCAAACATTTTTTCACATACATCGTTGATATTCTAGAAATAGCTTGATTGAAAGAATATGAAACGTGTATTTCATACCACAATATGATAGAAAACTAACATTTTTCATCAAAACTACATGAAGTTAATAAAACTGAATGATTTTTTTATCCCCATTCTATACATTTTCTGCTTTAGAATCACTGAAATCTTCCTTTTTAGCATTATAACATTATAATGCTATGTTTGGTTAGGTTAGGTCCAGAGTGAGTGAGTCTGTTCGAACATCCGCCGTAACCCGCAAGGCTCACACCTATTCACACTCGACCAAATAATACAGCTTCTTAACGAAGCCGATTAGTTTGTATGGTGAGTGGTCTTTCAGATGGTGAGAGTACGACTCTGACGAACTCTAAGCCTCTCTATTTAGAAAAATGTGGAGAGGAAGTAGATCTAGAAGGATCTCAATGGCCACTGATGATGTGGTACTGATGGCACCACAGATGGCTGGACGCCAAAGAGCTTTTCTGTAAAGTCTTCGGCCACCAGGCTATTGGACCATAAATGATCATTGGTCTTACAATCATTACATAAATCCAATGCTTTTGTTTTGGGATCTAAACCCCAAGTTTTATCACAAATCCTTCGACATGTCCATAGGGACGGTCTGACTTTGTGTAAAACTTTTTCCAAGTGAGCGTTCCAGGTGAGTTTCTTATCGAGGACAATGCCGTTCCAAATGAAATGACCTCACCATTGAGGGAAAGTGGCATTAAATCGTCCAATTTTCTCCTCCTAGTGAAGGGGATTATCACAGCTTTGCTAGGGTTGACAGACATCTGCTCCTTCAGGTACCAACTGTGAATAACGTCCATCGTGCTTTGAAGGATATTACAAGCTATCCTTCCCGACGTGGGCCTTGCCAAGATGACAATGTTATCTGCGTAAGCTTGCAGATCTACTTCTTTTCTGTCGAGGGCATCAAGCAGATTATCCATGAGGAGCGACCACTGAAGCGACCCACCTTGAGGGCAGCCTCTGGTGACCCTGAACCTAATGGCTTCACCTTGAAGAATCGTAGTTGCAATTCTATTTACCAGCATGATATAGATCCAGCCAGTTATGGTCGATTCTATACCTAACACTTTTGCTACCATGGCCTTGTAGTCAGAACCCTTTTCCTTTTTGTGATGCACTGTTTGAAACCTTTGGTGTAGTAATGAATATTACTGGAGTTGTGTCCCAACGCCAAACAGTTATTTTCAACATTTCGACACGTGTTTCAATCACCAAGTGATCACCTTCAAGAGGAAAATTAAACTATACGTACACACAATGTTGTCCTTATTTATACCATAGATACCTGCACTAGGTACCTGCATCTTAATTGTCTCTCACTAATTTGCAACGAAAACACCTTTTCCAGGTAGAAGAGTGTTTTTATGAACAAGAGGAGGGAAACCCTTGTTCCTCTACCTGACTAACCTGTTCATGAGCACTATTCTAAATGGAAACCAAAGAAAGTATTTCCCTAGGATATGACTGGGGTATGTGGAAGATGTTTTGCGATATTCAACAAAAAATCGATTATTGAGTATTTTATTTCCTTTTCAAATAACAGACATCCATCAATAAAATTCACGTATGTGTTAGAAAATAAAAGACAACTTCCATTTCTTGACATTTTGGTAATGAGGAGTTCATTAGTTCCTTGGAAAGATTTCCAAGGAACTAGGTATGAAGGTGGTATTTAAAACAAGTCATACACTACAGAGGAAATTCAAAGGACAAAGTCGAGAATTCGGAAAAGTCTGAAATGTTTTAAAGTAAATAAGGACAGCGATGCAAAATATCACGGACAGACTAAAAACTTATTAAAATGAGATATAAGGAACACTCAACACACCTAAAGTATGGATGACCAGAAAAATCAACAGTCGCCCACCAGTTTTGCAACAAAACCATTCCATACACTTTAGTTCATTAAGATTAGTCAACAAAAACAAGCATCTAGACGCCTATGAAAGTGTAGGAAATAAGTAAACATAATAATATTATGATTAACGATGGTGGACCAATACCTAATAGTTTTAGTTATCAGATTTACCTGATTTACCTGGTGTTGTCGTTTTGAAGAAGAACTGCTCACAAGTTTCTTGTTGAAGAATCAATAAAGTCTCGAATCGTCCAGGAAATACTTTTATGGACGTTGATTAGTTCAATGGATATTGTTACAATAAACTATTTTTTAATTCCATGAAAAAAGACGGCCCACGACGTGTAGGTATTTGATTCACTTCAGTCTTGAACCTGAACAACTCCTAATTCCTTTAGAATGCCTGAATCTCTGAGCAAATCAATCAATTCAGACGGAGTATAAGGTGAAGGTTCACTTGAACCTGGAACACAAATGTCACAGAGCTCACTGTTTTTTTACTATCTCATGGTTGAAACTATGTCTCATCTGAAATGTTATCTATACCAGCTGGTAGAGTAGGTATCAGCATTGTGACATTTCAGGATTAGATATATTTTTTTATTAATTATTATTCTGGCATCGACTACTGAGGTCATTCTTTCTATTTTTTCAACTTGGAATCTTGCACGAAAAACAGAAGTGAAACATGGTATTGTATAACATGGGGTTGTATTTACCTTGACTCCATTGCCTCAATTTTTCCACTCAACTTAAATTTCGTGTATTGCCTAAGGTTTATTTCGGTTCATTTCAATATGATCAGAAAAACTTTTACAGAAATCGAAAATACCTCACAGAGGCACATGTGTATAATACAGTATGACGATAGCAAAAATACTCAACAGCTAGCGTTAGGGTAGGAGGTACATGTGCAGTACAGTTTGAGCCAAATTAAGGGATTTAGGTGGAAATATCGAAGCATACTAGTAGCAAATTGTCCATAATTTGTCACTAAACTGTGTGACATTATGTACTTGTGGCGCGAGGTGGAATGTTTACATTTTTCCGCTGATCAGCACCAAGAAAATGAATGCATTACTAACTATATTTCAAACAATAGTTCTATGACAAACCTCAGTTATTGGAGAAAAGTTATTGGAGATAAAGTAATCAATCGAGAAACATGGAGAGTCAAGAACTGTTGCGCTGGATATTTCTTAGGCATTTGACTGTGTGTGGCTTGTTAACCAAACTTCGATGCTATGAATTGTGAGATCATTTTTGTGTCTAGATCTCCAGCTTCCTAAAAGAACATTTCTTGCAAGTGGCCGTCGATGGATATTTCTCGAATACTTTTTCCATCAACGCTGGTGTTCCCCAGGGATCCATATTGTCTCCAACCCTCTTTTTATACTATACCTCATCAGGAAAGCAAATAGATTGCTTTCCTGATGAGGATCTAATAGTGGGGTGACATTAATCTGGTTCTTTTCAATGCCACAAAAACCCATGCATCAGTTTTCTCCAAAAAGATAAATGTATCTGAACCGGATATAATAATGTCAGGACAGACAATTGCGCTTTTTGGATCGATGAGTTTGTTGGTCGGTTAAATGGACACCGATATGTCTTGACATAATCATGTCGCTGGAATTGCAAAGGTTGCTTCATGAAATTTCGAAAGCTACGATCTAGAGGGATATAATCTTAATATACATATCAAAAACATTCAATAGGCAATAATTCAACTTTATATTACATTAAGGATGTTTTTCCAAGTTGTTGGAAGAACGGTGTGATTATTCCTTTAGTTAAGTGCAACTCCCCTTCGGATTTCTCTGACCTAATACCTATCACCATCCTACTTTGTCTTTCAAAAGTTGTTGAGATGATCATGAAGGACCAAATTTGCAGCTTCACACATTATCTTCGCCAAATTATCACACCCGTGCAATCCGGTTTCATACCTCAACACAGCATAACCACAGCTTTACTTTCCATCACCGACGACCTCTTCAAAGCGGTCGATGAAAGTAAATCAACTTGTTTAATACTTCTTGACTACAGTAAAGCCTTCGACACTCTTGACTATGACATCCTGTGCGATAAACTGAGCTTCTTCTGTTTTTCTATGAATGCGCTATCTCTGGTTAGAAATTACTTATCCGACCGAACTCAAAGAGTTTGGTGGACAGTATCAGCTCAGTGACTCTGCCTGTAACTGAAGGTGTTCCTCAAGGATCAATCCTTGGTCCTTTACTATTCAGCCTGTATATTTGTGACTTCCATCAGTCGGTAGAAAAATGCAAAATTCATCTATTTCAAAGCGTCTGACAGCAATATGATTTGTATCACTTTGCCATTAAATTATATGCTGAAACCTTTCGAACTCTCCGTGAGAGAAAAGGGATTGAAAGAATTAAAACTGCTCAAAAAATTCGACACATTATTTACCCAAGCTCGATGAAGAAAGAAGGATGAAGCCAAAAATGAAGTTTATTATGAAATTGAAATTCATTTGAGTTTAATTGATTGAATGTTTTCAAATATCAGATGGTAAAATATTACTTCCTAAATACCTCATATCTCGTAATTTTCGTCTTTAAAACTGGCTCAAAGTATCGAATGTAAAATGTAAAGTCAACAAAAGATGGGAAGAAGTATTTCTGTTATGAAGGAATTGAAGAGTTAAATCTCAGTAAACACGCCTATAGATAATTAGTAAGAATAACGAGAAACTTCGCTTTCCGACAATTACTTCTCAGTTGGATGAATCCGTCTTGATTCAACGATTTCAGCGTGGGTTCCCTCAACTTACCTGTTTGATACTGTGAAATATTTCTTTGAAAGATGTAGTCTTCGTAGAAATATATTGAATCAGAAATGATTTTTGCGTAAAATAAATATTTCAATATTATTGACGTAAGCTGTAATTCAGTTCAAGTTATTTTTGAAGGTAGACAATGGTCATAAAATAATTTGGACCACAAACATTCAAGAATTGGAAGAACAATGAAGTGGGAGATATTCACAGAAAATTCGAAACATCCGAAAGAAGAAAATAGAAAAGTATACGTGGACTGTTGGCGGGTTATATAAATTCGATTAGCATTTTTTTTATTCTTTATAATAATAATAATACGTCTTTATTCCCAGAATGATACAAAAAATAAATGTGAACATTTACTGAAGTGAATGTGAACATTTACTTGTTGGTACACTCGTCTCGAATATATGTTCACAATTTCAGCTGTTTAGCATGTTTAGTTTGTTGATAAGAGGAATGAAAGTTAAACGTGTTTTGCGTGTTCGGCGATTTTCTGCCGTCGAAAAAAAATGAAGCAAAGGATTTGCATAAAATTTTGTCTAAAAATAGAATTAAGTGTTTAAAAACACTTGAAATGTTGACATAGGAATACGATCAGAAAAATGTTCAAAAGTGGTACAAGCTTTTCACAGACGGTCGAAAAGATGTGAATGGCGACGCTAGCCCTGGACGCCCAAGCACTGCAACGACCGATGAAAATATTGAGGAAGCAGTAGCTTAGCTACTAAAGGGCTAGGCGGGGCAGTACCCCGGGGCCCTCAAACTCAGGGGGCCCTCGACCTTACCAGAAAATCTCAATCGAACT
Organism: Leptinotarsa decemlineata; assembly: GCF_000500325.1. Classification (NCBI taxonomy): domain Eukaryota; kingdom Metazoa; phylum Arthropoda; class Insecta; order Coleoptera; family Chrysomelidae; genus Leptinotarsa; species Leptinotarsa decemlineata. Next base: position 215 of record NW_019294753.1, on the reverse strand, counting down.
CAACTTTTGAAAATTTCTCCCATTTTCAAAATAAATACCCGACTTCAATCATGGCAACTCAGTTACTTGATACATGAATAGCTCAAGTGAATACACGATTTACTGGTAGGAGTGCAGTCTGTCAAACATTCGATTTTCTGACACCAACATTTGTATTGCATGTTGATGAAGCAACTTCAGTACAAAAGTGTGACTAATTCCAAAGAAAATATTCA
>NW_019294752.1:1561-22527 GCF_000500325.1 Leptinotarsa decemlineata | reverse complement strand
TGAATTTCTTGTCAAAATAATTGAAGACTTGTTCATAAACAGCCAATGGCTAAACAGAACTGCCTATTTGTAAGAAGCTGAAAGTTTGTCATGTTTTTTTTAAGGACAAAACACAAGCACTACAGGAAATTCCTTAAGGCGCTCTAAGAGCAGTACCTGTGCGAAAGTAGCGATCCACATTGGATTTGAATCGCTGGAGATTAAATCCATTTGCAAAAACGTTTTCTGGCAGTTTATTCCATTAAAAACGCAGTTCTCCAAATGGAAGAGTTCTTAATCAGTGAAGTTCCAGGTATACTGATTTGAACCTCAAAACAATGAGCAGCCACAGTCCGTCGCGTATTACTGATATGTACCGCTCTAGGTGGAATCAAATGTGTCAAGTCACTCGAACACTTCACGTGAAAGTATTTATAGAAGAGAGACAAATCCCTAACCTTTCTTCAATGTTCCAGACTATCGAGGGTGCAAGTGATGTTCGCGTCTCCAATCAGGCGGATGGCTCTTTTCTGGATGGAATCCAGCAGCTTCAGGGTATGCTTAAGGACGGTGCTCCAAACATGAGAACAATACTCCAAAGAAGATCTGATCTGAGCTTTATAAAGCACCAAAAGTTACTGAGATGTGTACAGTTTTCTGGTTCGGAACAGTGTTCTAAGCTTTTGGGAAGTAGCCTTTGCAATTCCAGCGACATGATTGTGCCAAGACATATTGGTGTCCATTTTAACCTCCAACAAACTTACCGAAGCAGAAAGTGGAATTGTCTGTCCTAACATTATTATATCCAGTTAGGAAATATTTATTTTGTTGGAAAAAACTGATGCCTGGGTTTTTGTAGCCATTAAATTGAACCTGGTTACTTTCAACCCAATTCGAAATCAATTCTAGATCCTCATTGAGATATGCAACCTCCTGCTGCCGGTGAAGATGAGCATCCGCAACCGATGTTTAGAAATCTTATTTAAAATATCTTTTCAAATATTTTATGAAATACTGGAAGTAAAGCGATTGGCCTGTAATTGGCCATATCTGATCAACAGGCTTTTTTATGAATTGGTATCACTAGTTCAGACTCAACTTGGTGAGAGAATATTCTCAAAATGAAGAAAATTTCAACAAGCAATGTTGATCTTTTATAATACTAGACGACACTTCATCTATTCCACTGGGTGTGGATGCTATATACCTCTTAGAAATCCACAGGGGTTGAAAATTTCGAATTGGAGTTCGTATTTATGATACTTATTTCATAGTTTTCAAAAACTTAAAAAGATCAATAAAGAGAACATTGAAAGTAGTGGCAATTTCCAGAGTATCTGTCAATTCGTCACTACTTTCAATAGTTATATAAGACAAAACTTCTTTTGAGTTACCAAAATTTATGCCCGACCTTATGACTCCACAAGTGGCACTAGATTTGTTAGAGAAAGATATGATTTTCAGAGATATGAATTCTTTCTCTTGCACTTATTGATTTCTTGTGATTTTTTCATTTCTTTTTTTAATATTCAATTCAGATATTGATATTAGGAAACACTGTCGACAACAGATTTACATTTCTAATTAGTGCACCTTTGTTCAGAGATGGTGTAATACAATGATTACCTTAATTTTTAGTTGTAACAAATGAAAAACATGAATTCTCATGACTTATAACTTAAGACATATGACTTAAGACTGGTGTATGAATCCACATTTAAAGGAGTTGACTTCAGAGTAAGTAGGCATGAGAAAATATAGCAGATTTTCAGGAGAAACCCCATAGTAAATATTCGAAATGAATTCAAAATGTTTTCTACAATTACCTGATATTTGATAATTTCCTCAGTTTCCAAAAATATTTTCAGTTTTTTCCAATGGAAAGAAGCTCTCTTTCGATATTCATCTAAGGGACCAGGTTTAAAATCCGATATTAAATTCGACATGATGCCAATCTGATATATATTGAATTACTGATTTAGAAAGATTATTAATCTATACTTATACTTTTGTCATGCAATACATGACCACTTTATCACAAGAACTGAGATAATACACTCATTCAAATCAGTCATTTCAAACTGAACTCTGAACTTTCAACAAATATTTTTATCATTTGAATATTACACATCATCAATGTTCAATAGAAGTTCAGAGATATCGTCACAGAATAGTATATTCTGTGATAACAGAATAGTATATTCTGTGATATAGGATATCGTCACGTATCTCCTCTCTTTTTTTTGGTTAGCTCTATCCTACTCTTCTTCTCCCACTTACAATTTGCCTTTAGCTAGGTCTTATATGTTAAGTAGTTCGAATCACCATTCCAAAATAGATTCTCGCAGATATTCTTCAAAACATGGAATGATGGTCCTAATACCCACTTTAAACTAGCTTCAGGATCTATGCCTCTACACCTCATCACTCCTAGTAAATGATAGTCAGAAGGTTGCTTATGATATATATGGAAGCTATCATTTCAAAATCGCTCCGCAACCACAACCGCTCCAAATATTGTATTATTTTCATTTGTACCCACAAGGAACAAACAATAAAAAAATTATTCCGCAATATCAACTCCAATCATCCTCGTATCCAGTTTACCACGGAAAAATAATAAGGAGGAAAGATATCATTTTTGGACGTGCTGGTGAACAGAAAAACTGAGAGAAGACTAATTTATCCAAAACCTACTCATGTTGAGCGGTATCTCAACAAGAACTTGATCCACTTATTGACTGGGCCACCAGGATTTGTGAACCACATTTTGAAGAACTTTGTCATCCAAATCAAACTCTACAAGTCAGTGAACTGGATAGTTCAATCTAAGAAATAGGCAGATTGGAACCTCAGAGAGAACTCGTGACGATACAGTAGAATGATTGAGGCCCCGGCCCGACCAAACAAAATTAATTTTGGAGTTGTTTCTTGGCTTTGTCTGCAGGTGGCGCAGTGGACATCCTATTGAATCAACTGCAGAGTTTATGACTCTCTGGAATTGATTTTGTATGGTCGGGATACCCAGAAGCCGGTTCACTCCGCCTGAATTGACTTGAACGGTACTGATGATGGGGCAATACCCCGAGACCTATCTAACGGTTGGTCGCACCGACCAAGTGAAATTAATTTCTGCTTTTCATATGCAGGAAGTAACTTGCGAAGAACCTCTCAACTAGATGACATCACACAGGTGTCTGATGGTTTTATTTCAGCTTTTACTCAGCTTATTTCATAAAGTTCGAGTTTTCAATCTCCAACATTTCATCTGTAGGGTTATCGTACATTCATTGAAGTGAGCAAAATTATGAAAGCCACTTTCATATGTTAAACTTCCTTGGTGTATTTTGATTCATAGGGAAGAATCACGATCTTATGACATGTAGGTAATAAATTTCTTTGAGGATTTTCAGCATTCACTTATAAAATATTCTTTACTCATAAGATACCTATGTCAAAACTTGTACCCACCCTTACTTAAGCCTTTAAAAAAATGTAGAGTAGGTATCAACTTTACTAAGTCTATTTATTTTTATATTTTTCCTATTAAATACATGTTTTTTCAAAAACAATAATAATATAATTATAAATCAATGTAATATCCAGAAATTAGATGAAAAACTCGTGGTAGAACCACAGCCATTTGATAAGTTATGAATGTGTATAATGAAATACATGATCTTGATGTTTTCAAAAATTTATTTTAAATATATTATTGAGAGTACATAATATGTACTCTTTTTCAGATGGGTTATCTAGGGTCTGAAACTCATACTTGATAATTTGTGAGGTTAGATATCTCTCGAGGTTTGATTTGAAAAATTTAATTCTAATTTATTTTTCTCGATTAACAGGAAGCACACAATCTGATATTCTTGTGAATAATGGATAAAATTTGTCATCCTTTAAATCTTTCCACATAGTCCTTAACTGATTTTCTATGGCCTTGATATTATTGCTATAAAATTTATCCACTTTCATGGTGAATAAAAAAAGAGCTTTTTCTATGACAGGATTTACTTCATCACAAAGACTATGGAAAGCTTGAGCCGATGCTCCTGGTACTGTCTCCAAATTTTTGACAATCATAACTCCGTTTTCCCTCAACTGTTCTTTATTTTCAGCAATTATTTCACCATAATCCTCAAGGATATCCGTTGTATTCAATTGCCCTTTTTCAATTATGATTGGTTTAGACGAACAAGAAGTTATTTCACAAACTGCCACAGATGAAATGCCTTTCACTATTCTATCCAAACTATGCTTCGTATCATCTTGATACAAGAAAATTACTGACTTCGGACGATTATTTCTTTTCACTTCAGATATGACAACTTCAATGGAAAGCCAAAATCCGTCCATTTGATTTGGAAATTCTTTTTCCAGAGTCTCCATTATATATTTCTCTGCTTCAACTTCTATTTCCTTCACATCATACAACAATACACAAAAAATTGATATGCATCCAATACCTATTGCAATGCAAATCCAATTACAAGGTTGTTCTTTTTTCGAAATATCCTTAATTTTTTTTTTGGATATATCATGGAAATCAGATTCTGAAAGTGAATCAGAATCAATTGAAAAGCTTTCCTCTTCCCCACTTTCCATGTTTTCAATAGGACTCTGAAATGATTCTAGATCTCTGATAGGTGGTCGTCCTTTAACATGTTGTACATGTTTAGGGGTACTGTTATCTAAAGGCGGTTCATCCTGAAAATTCAAAATTAGGACATTTCAACATTTCATATAATCTAACAACTCACCATATTTTCATAACACACAAAACGTGGACGTTATTTCTTCAATTTTTGTGACCACTAATTTTTTGAATTGAATTAAACAAAATAAAAAATGAATAAACCCCCTCTCAGAAAAAAATATTGAATCAGGGTCGCCACTTGATATTTTATTTGCAAACACAAACCACCGAGAGAAGTAGTTTGTGTTTGCAAACTTAAATCACAGACTATTCTACTCATACAGAAATAACACTAACTGTCAGAATCCTCTGATCTTTTTGTCTCTCAAATTTGGTGACCTTGAAAAACCAGTTAGGCGTTCATTTATTTACTTCGATGAGTTTTCTATTGCTCTCGTTCGGATATTCCTAAGTCACTTCTAAATTCTTTTGGTGAATTGTTAATTGAAAGTCTATAAAACTTTGGTTCATTTCTAATTGAAATCTATACTTATAAATGCGAAAGTCACTCACTTAACACTCACTCATTCATCCTTGTTTCTCCGTACTGGTAAGACATAGGAAGCTGAAATTTAGTGTATAGACTTATTCATCCCTGTTTCTCCGTACTGATGAGTCATAGGAAGCTGAAAGTTAGTGTATAGGTACTTCTCAAGTCTTAGATGCGCACTAAGAAAGGATTTTCAAATTCAGAGTCTGAAATTTTGTATGTAGGTTCATTTTGTATTATTGATGTGCAATGAGAAAGGGTTTTCTGGGGCACCCGCGGAAGAAAAGGTGTGTTGATAAAATATAGTTTGGAATACAAACTGAGTAGAGAAAAATGTTTTCTGGATAATTCAGTGTTCGTATGGAAGTGTTTGTTTCGAAAGAATTTTTCCTTCATGTAATTCACTAAGAAAGGATTTTCAAATTCAGAGTCTGAAATTTTGTATGTAGGTTCATTTTGTATTATTGATGTGCAATGAGAAAGGGTTTTTGAATATTCCAACTGGGGCGGGGGGCGTTAGCTACGGGAAAAAAAGTCGTATAAATAAAATAAAATTTTCATCACTGTTTCTCCATGCCCTTAAATTTCTGGTGGGTGAATTTACATTTCCCCTGCGGAGCCGGGGCAGATCTCTAGTAGAAGATAGTTTACACATGATGGTGACCTTTAACCCAGATTTTTTATGAAATGGTTTTTTTGAAAGTTTTTGAAATGTTTCATCCATTATCCCTAATAATTATGTCGTCAACCATTTCAGAAATACTACTTAGCTGCCTTTGTTGAGATAAACTGAGGAAAAAAGCTTTCACGAAAATAATCTTGATAACTTTCAAATAATAATATCCATATAGGGTTGGGAATAACTTTTCTATATTTATAATAAGATGTTAATAAGTGATCAAAAAATGAAGTGAAGATTGGGAAAAGAATTTATTCTCAACAAATAAACAAATATGGATGGAAAAACATATTAGGATGTCTGTCAAAAAATTAGATCTATTACATAATCAGATGATGTGGTAATCTTTAAAGTCCCCTTCTATCTGAAGTTTTCATGAAAAAATTTGAAAAAACTATATAACAGCATTATATGTTGACATATAGCCTGGTTTGCAGCAACACATCGACAATTAAAGTCATCTTTTCAATGAATTAACTTTATACACGGTATATTTATGCTTACATGCTGATTTAAAAAATATTTATATTAGTATGAATTTTAGACAAGGAACTGAAATTTGGAAAAATGTAATGTTCTGTCAACAGAATTATAACTGAGAAAGTTCACTAATTTTTATTTGTTTTTCTATTTTTTTTTTCTATAACTTTTACTCTTTTAGTATATTTCATAAAATGAAATGTTTTCATTCCTATGAACAGTTTCATCAGAAAATTCAGAAGAAAATCTAGACAAGAATGATTTTCAACTTTTTTAAAATTTTTGAAATGAAAAATTAAAAATTGCTTTTACTTTGCAATCTTCTTCAAAATTATATAGTCTATAGAAAATTTCAAAAGAATTTACATGAGACTCCTCAAATACTTCTTTCCATATCGTAAGCCTTGAAATATATCAATAACTTGTTGATATCCAGATTGTGAATATGCACAAACATGCTTTTTGCAATAAAGTAATTTCAATTATTAATCATAATTAGGTAACTGACTCCCTAATTATGATTAATATGAGATGTTGAAGTCAACCTGTCTAATTGCTGTTAATAATTTATCCTCATCGTCTACAACAATTTATGCTTATTGGGTGTAAGCAATTTAAACAAAATTTCCTAAACGCTTTTCAACACAGTTCCCATTCTGTTGTCTTACACTTCCAAAAAAAGTTTTACTCTTCTTGTTTTTAAGTATGTAGTTGGAATTTGCAGCAGATAGTTTTGTCCACAATTTTTTTTTCGTTTATAATAATTTGTATAAGATGTAATAATTTTTCTTCTTTGTTATATTGCAGTTTTTTTGATGCCCTCGAAAACATTCTTTTATGGGACTTTCATTATTTGAAGAATTGAGTAAAACAAGGAGTTTATTAAATTTTTCGATTATTTCAATACTTCCAAAAGCTTCTGCAGAAAGAGCACTTGAACCCATATAAGTATCCATAACACATGATAAAATTCTTCAGTGAATATCTAAGATGTTGTCTTTCTATCAAAACGAAAAACAGTATTCATCAGATTCTTTTCGTTGCTTTGATCAAATGATAGGTATCAAAAAGATAAATTACATCTTCACCATCCACTGGAACACAGGATTTTCAGCACTTACTGTCAAAATATCTACAAGACTTATAATAAAATTTGATCCTTAGTGACTTACAAGATGTTATGTAATAAGAATTCTCTTACATTCCTTATACACTCCAAGATTATTTCATATAGCTCTGCTGCTCCATATTGTGTATTAACAAAAAGTGGAATTTTTACCTTTCATTTAGTATATTCTGTAGAAATCCTGTGAATTCCATAACGAATGTTTGGAATACAAACTGAGTAGAGAACAGTGTTTTCTGTATAATTCAGTGTTCATATAAAAGTATTTGTTTCGAAAGAATTTTTCTTCCGTGTAATTCAATGTTTATATGAGAATAGCTGTTTCAGGAAGGCTTTTTTCTTCCAGTTTGTGTCTTAAAGTTACTTCTTTACATGATCTACACATCTATGTATAGAGTTACTTCTTTTGAAATTGATTGCTTCCTTTCTTTCTGTGTAAGATTCCCATATTTTTTTGTATCAAGATGGAGTAGTAGAACGCCAAAAAACTTTTTTTTACAAAAATTTGTCACTCCTAAAAATATAACCCTTTCAATTTAAATAAGATTCCTTCTGGCTGAGATTTAATCAAATACGTGAATGCATATCATTACGATGTCATCGATGACATAAGTAGATCAAACGTATTCGGTGATATAAAAATCGTAATTTATGAATGAATTGTGTATTTTTTCTTATCGTTATCCAGATTGGTACTGAAGAGCCCTAAGGCAAGTACCTTACGGCGAAACATCGATGTCTACCAGTAAGCGTGAACAGTGTTCCATGTAAGTGGAATTTTTACCTTTCATTTAGTACATTGTATAGAAATCCTGTGAATGATATCTGATTTAATTCCATAACGAATGTTTGGAATACAAACTGAGTAGAGAAAAATGTTTTCTGGATAATTCAGTGTTCGTATGGAAGTGTTTGTTTCGAAAGAATTTTTCCTTCATGTAATTCAATGTTTATATGAAAATAGGCTTTTTCTTCCAGTTTGTGTCTCAAAGTTACTTCTTTGCATGATCTACATATCTATGTATGAAGTTACTTTTTTTAAATTGATTATTTCCTTCCTTTCTCTGGAAGATTCCCACATTTTTATGTATCAAGGTGGAGTAGTATAAGGCCAAAAACGATCTTCCCCAAAAAGCTATATAGTATACTATTAGGTAAGTATTGGTCCCCCATCGTTATTCATAATATTATTATGTTTACTTATTTCTACACTCTCATAGGCATCTAGATGCCTGTTATTCTAAATTTGTCTAATCTTAATGAACTAAAGTCTATGGAATGGTTTTGTTGCAAAATATGACAGGCGACTGCTGAGTTTATTGGTCTTCCATATTTTAGGTGTGCTAGGTAGTCCTTATAAGTATCTTATTTTAAGAGATCTTTTTTGTCTGTCCATAATATTTTGCATCGCAGTCCTTACATTTAATACCATAAATTCCGGCAGTGGCGGATTTACACATTTTTAAAGTATAGGCTATACAGTTTTTGCTGCCCTTGCCTCTAGAATTGTCATCATTTTTATAACCCAACAACTTCGTTGAAAAAATAATTATTGGGTATATTTTTGTGCTAATCAAAGCAGATTAATGTATGCTACTTACACATCAATATACATTTGGTGAACGTGAATGAATAATTTCAATTACGCTTGCAAACAGTTAAAAATATTCAACTCAGTCAAGTTATAAAACTTCGTTACAATACTTTTTTGCGCGATTTTTTCAGCAAAATCATCGACGATCATCGATGATTTTTTTGGCAAAATCATCGACGATCATCGATAATCATGTTCATTAATTTTGACTCTGCACAAAAGAGCTGAAGCCTTTAATTTTTTTGGCTCAAGGTCAGTCTTAGATAAATTTTTGTCTTTTTTAGACAAGAAAACTCTTTTTGATTTCCATGATGTAGCAAAAAAATCGGACCCCAAAGTTGCCGCCCCAAAAATCTGCCGCCCTAGGCTCAAACCTGGTAAAAATTGTGAAAGAGGCGTGTAAAATGAAGTATTAGGTTATATTGAAAGGGGTTCATTTTCAAAAATATTTCCATTTTGAAAGAAACTGTTGAAGGAAAACCTTCTCCGACCAAACATAAAAACTAAAGTTATATGTTTGTGTTCACAAACAATATCACAAATGTCAACTTGTCATTCCAGATAGAAACGAGCATTCGTTAAATATGTTTCACTCCCTTGACTCATTGATCACGTGGTATCAAATTTGCATTTCCTTGTTCGGCACCAGATTTTTCAACCGAACATATCTACTGTTGGTAATATCACCGTATCTGTTTACTTATGTGCGGTGGTAATATTGAAGAATACATTAGTTTGAATTCTGTGGTTATACCTACAATATAATTAGAGTTAATGTACTGCCACCGTTCCTGGCTTCCTTATTATACAACGTGTTCAAATGCATCGTAAATGTAAACTCCTCTACACATATCTTTTCACTATTAACAAAGCAGAAGACTTCCTACATTGTATATTGAATAAAATTCAATTGAAATGATATCAGCATGGTCAAGAAGCAATATCATAATAGAGTTGGTATTTGTTTTAAGCCTATGCAGGTTTATTGCACACTAATGATTGCAACTTTGGTTGGAATGACTCTTTTGCATTTCTTTTGGAAAAATGCAGATGACATAAAAACAGTACATGAGCAAACAGAACTTTCCCAAAAAACATTGGCGCAAAACCATGCTGATCCCAGAAAGTCTACATTTCAAGGAGAAAAAATTGTTCATTTAGACCTGAAAGGAGCACCGCCAAAGATAACATACTACCATAAACTGTTTCCATTACTAGCAAAATTAGGTGCAAGTGGAATTCTCATTGAGTATGAAGATATGTTTCCATATATGGGTGAACTCGAAAACATTACTGCATTGAATTCTTATACCTTAGAGGATATAGCCATTATAAATAAACTTGCACAAGATAATAATCTGCGTATTATCCCTTTAATTCCAACATTTGGACATTTAGAATTTATTTTGAAATTATCTGAATATAAAGACTATCGAGAAGTAATGGCTTATCCACAAGTAATATGTCCAATTCACAGAGATACTCTGAAATTGATAAAAAATATGGTAATACAGATTGTTAAATCACACCCAAATATAGATTCAATCCATATAGGAGCTGATGAAGTCTACTATTTAGGAATTTGTAGTGGCTGTACAGAATATATGTCAAAGAATAATATCTCTAAAAATGCATTATTTTTAATGCATGTTAAAAATGTTGTTGACATGATAAACACACTCTTTCCTAAACTAAAAATCCTAATGTGGGATGATCAGTTCAGATCACTATCAGAAAAAGAGATGAAAATGATAAATTTTGACATAGAACCAGTTGTTTGGAAATATACAAAAGATGTTTATGATGAGTTGGGTCCCAGCCTATGGGGAAGTTATAAAAAAGTATTTTCTAAAATTTGGACTGCAAGTGCTTTCAAAGGAGCTACAGGTATTTCATTGTTATACTTCATATAATGAGTATATTCTAACTAATTATGTTACTTGAAGTTTTCTCAACATTTCAGCTAGTAATGCATTTGTCTCCAAAGTTACCCATTATCTTCAGAATCACCGCAGTTGGATGTCAGTAATGGAGGAGTTCAAACATCAGCTCAATTTTCAAGGTATCATTATTACAGGATGGCAGCGATATGATCATTTTGCTGTCTTATGTGAACTGCTTCCAGTAGGTATTCCAACATTAGCAATGAGCCTCAGGTTACTTCAAGGTGAGTCCATTCATTTGTTTTGGGGGGTTAACTATTGTATGAAATACAAATATTGTAGGTTTTACAATACCGTGTAACAATATGTTGTTGAAAAAATATGCTCACATTCTCTGTTTTTTATAGGCTATGACGATTCTCCACTTAGTCCCCCAATGGAAGTTGCTAAAATATTGCAGTGTGAACAGCCCTATGGTTTAATTGGACTTTTTTTTGGTAGCCCCAAATGTTCTTTTCCAGGAGGTGATATTCTTGAATATGTACTTCATCTTGAACAGCTTATTCAAGAATATGACATAATAATGGAAGATTCTAGAGTGAAAGGGTGGATGAATGATTACAGTGTTGCTCATGTTTATTCCAGTCCTAGTTATGTTGATTCAGCAACTTCTTCCTTGAGTAGAATGAAAACTGACCTTGAACAAATTGACTCTGGTATAACAATCGCTATGGCAGATGTGTATGATGAATACACAATCAATGAATGGAAGGAAACTTACATAAAGCCATTAAAGAGAAAAATAAAAAAAATTTGGGATATAAGAAAACTTCTTCTTGAAAGGGACACGTGGCCAAGAAGACCTTTAAAACATGATGAGAATTAGAATATTGTTTATTGTAATCCAAATGAAACTAATTTTATTGGTAAAAATTCATATATAATGTATGAAACTTTTTCATGTAAGCATACTTCTATCTATGTTATTTTGTTATGTTGCAACTGTGTTAACGATCATATTTGCCTAAAATCTAGTATTTTGTGCAGAAAATGATTCGAAGATTGTAAAACAAAGCAAGAAAAACTAATATGATATTGCCAGTGGCATGTGTAACAGTAACAACTTTCTGATGATGATGGAAAAAAAATGTTTTTTTGTAAATATAAGAATTTTAAAGTTTAAAACTAGGTTCTGAAAGTAATTGTAACTTTATTTATCCTGATAGTGACTGTAAGACTGTTTCCTCACCAAATTCATTGAAATGTATGTGCCATATTCACGTTATAAAAAGGAGATATAGCTCCCAATTCATTTAAATAGCTAGGTAATGTATAAACATTGATTTCAGTTATTATATTGTATATAGAAAGACAGGTGAAAATATATTTTCAATAGAGATGACAAGATTTGACTTGACATTTTTTAACAGCGTACAACAACTATTACTAAAACAAAATTCTTTCAACTACCGAAGCTAATCTGTCAAAATAGAGTTCTGATTTTTCAAAATCTGTGATGGGATTGGTCGATACTTGGTGGAAATCCATAAAATATTCAAGTAACATTTTATTGTGAGATTTTCACTGAATAGTGTGAACACACCTGAGGAACTATTGTATAGCAAATCACGTGTTGCGGTTTTGTAAACTGTTCAGTGAAAATCTCGCAATAAAGTGTTCCTTGAAATTTTTTCATATTTGCTGAAAATATGTGTTAAGATGAAATAAATTAATTTTAATATCTAGAAATTGTTTTTAAATGAATGTTTGTGTTTTTAAATTTTGGAAGGTATACCTATTAGGATGAATGTATATAAGATAAAGAAAATAACTTTTGTCTGATTTCTACTAAGTTTTTCATTTGTTACTTCCAATTTCGGTTTGTTAAACCATTCTCAATAATGATAATTGTAAATGATTTTATTCTTATTCATTTATATGTGGGTAATACAGATAATAAATTTATTTTAATAAAAGTACAGTTGTTTACTTTTCTTTTATTTGTAAATAACGAAACGATCAACGGAAGTTTCGCAATATCTCGATAATTATCACTAAATTGAAATGTGTTCAAATTTCAATTTTGAGTAAACTCTCCACGCTTTTCTTCTGTAATATCCCATCTTGTCAAAAATCTGACTTGCACTCCACAAATCAGGTAGACTGAAGTCAATAATCGATTTATTTATGCTGATTTTAAAGTACCACAGAATGACTGAAGTGTTTTCGATAGATTTATGGACAACAGTCCCACTAATGCAAGATGCTAAATAAAAAAAAATCGACTTTCTTCTCTTGCCTTCATCTCCTGTTATTGGAACATTTTAATATAATCTTGAAAAAGGGAATGAATAGTTGGAATTAAATTTATTGCACAGGATACATTAATTCAAGTCATGAATCCTGCCACATTCGATTGGTTGTAATTGTATGGAAACATCAATAAAAACCGTTATTATTATTAATATTGATCAATAGTGAAAATTAAGTTTGTTGCTCATGCTACACCATCAAATGAAGCCAGTATTACAGAATTGAAAAATATTAATGAAAAATTTCCCTATCCTATAATTTAATTTTGATCTGTAAATTTCATTCTCAATCAAGTTGGACGACCAATGAATGACCAAAGCATTAAACAATTCATGAACCATTTACTCTAATTCATTCCTCAGAGTATTTTTTATTACACTGAGAATTCATTCCTAGAAGGCAGTCAAATTCATGTTGTAATGGTTGCCTATACCATGTAATTATTATTTTGGATTGAGTGAATCTTTCGTAACCCCTCAAGCATTATCGCTCAAAGTTTCAGACGTTCACGAAAGCGTAGTTTTTTCATTATTCTTCTTCGTTCTCTATCAACACAATACTTGTGTAGGAAAATAAGTCGGTCTTCACACATCAACAATCAACGTGTCAATAATTAATTCAAGTGGTCTTGACACCTGACATCCACGACTATAACACTAAAGAATTGGAATAGATAAATTACTTTTAGTGGTATGATGGATTCATCGGACTTTGTACTTGATAGATTGAGACAAAATATAACAGAAAATAGCCTGCAACTGAAAGCATTGATTCAGGTACAAAAACAATTTATATAATTGCAATGAATGTTATCACAGACTACTTTTCATTTCAGGATATCAACGCATGCGTTGGTCCGTTGGTTGAACTTCACGTTCTCAATAGCGCGGGACGTTCAAAAATAAGTACTCTCAGAAAATCATTGGATAAATTCAGCGATATTGCGAAAGAAAGTAAAGATCCTGAATTACTGAAAGAAGTAGTGATTCAGAGAGAACAGTTGGCAAGGTTTGTCCTAATTTTAATACATATTTATATACATATAATGTACTTATATAAATAATATAGTTATTATCGAAGCATTCCACTGGAAGGACTAAGAAAACACTATCTACCCTTTTTTGTAATATCGTTTATTTTATGTGAAATAAAACTCAGGTTTGCGGTGGAAAACAACTCGTTGCCATCGACACTTCCAATTATTACATTTCGTAACAACTAACGTTATTTTGAATGTCTTTGGGAGTAATCCAGAAATAAAGATAACTTATATTTCCTATGGTGTGCTTGCATTTATATAGGCAGGTTTGAATTAGTTACAGGGGAATGTAACTTTATTTTCAAAATGTATTTCTGGATATTAACAATTTATAAAGTTTTAATTCTGTCAAACTGTCGTACTCTCGTTGGTATCATGTCTGATAATCATCTTTGACTACTCAAATAAATTGGCCAACTCGACCGGATCCACATCTGTTTCATTTGCTCCTACAACCCCGAAAAACCCTGAGATAACGAGATCCATTGCAATCATAAACTTGTACACATTTTAACCTATTAAACTTAGTGAACTCTGGATGTAACCCTTGATAATTTGTGTTAAATCTATTGTTTTTCTGTTATTTGTAGTTCCATGGATGCTTTCAAAAAAGCCAACTTGAAGTCTATGCTATCTATTGAGAAAAGTGTTAAAGAAGAATTACTCAAACCTACCAAAGACGAGTCAGTTCTCCGACAACGACAAAAGAGGGACAAAGAGAGTCTAGTGAAGATGAGTTCCAATGTGACTGATCAATTGCTGTCGATTAGTAAACAGCTAGCAGATACTACTCAAAGAAGCGCAGCTACGCTTGAAACACTTGTTACATCTTCTGATAGTGTAACAGGTACACAAGAAGAACTGAAAGTTACGTCAAGTGCAATTGGACAATCGGGGAAATTGTTAGCGAAATATGGGAGAAGAGAATGCACTGACAAAATTTTAATGTTTTTTGCTTTTGGGTTCTTCATAGCTTGTGTATTTTATATTGTTCAAAAAAGAGTGTTCTGATTCCACTTCAGAAACGGAAAGTACTGAGAGTTTATTTTTATTGTACAATTTATTTTAATTGTTTTCCTCATTTCAATAGTATATTTCGCTTGTTGTCGCTGCAGACAATTGGACTAGTCCTAGATTGATCTGTTTCGAAAAAAACATATGCGGTTTCGCTCCATTTCCTTGAGTGTTATTTTTGGGTTGAAATTTGGCATGTATGGTCAAAATCGATTTCTAAGCAAATTTTTAAATAACTTATTTCGATATCTCCAACGCAAAGCAAAATATCTCCTCAGGTAGTGACACGCTGTGTCATAGCATAGGTTAACTATGCTGCGATTAAGTCTCTCTCACTTCCCGTGAGCATCTAGCGCCCTGTGCTTTCATTCCGTACGCGACGTTCGTGCAAGGTGTTTGTTGTTTTTGCGACAAATTGATGTAATTTTACGTCTTAAGGAATTAACGAGGTGAGCTGTGAAATATTCCTCAATCCACGTAAACGCTGTGTTGTTATTTGAGACTGTTCATTATGATTATGCTGTAATGCTCAGTTCAAATCTGAATATATAGGTATTTGTTTGTATTGAAAAAATATTTTCTACGAAATCCGTTGCGGGTTATCGTGATCATCTGACCACCATTGCTCGCAATGTTATTATGGTAACTAAATCTAATTAATGTTTTCAGATGCAAAAAAAAGGTCTAGAAAAACGTAGAAGGCTTTACAGTCTTCGGAGACGTTAGAGAAAACTCTGACGCTTATGGCTAATGGAACATCTGTGAGAAAAGCCGCCAATCAAATTAGAATTCTATTTTCCTCGCTGCAAATTCGAAACAAGAAGAAATTGTTTGAAAACCAATCTCTACGGCGAAAAGCTGTATTTTCTGCAGAAGTTGAATAAGAAATGGCTAAAATATTTTACGGTTGCACAGCTATAGAAAACTGACTCATGAATATACAGAAAGTTTAAAATTGCCACACAATTTTAATGAAAATAGTAAAACGGCGTGACAAGATTGGTTCGAAAGCTTCTTAAAGAGAAATGAGATATCGATATGGGAGCCAAAAGGCACTAGTATAAATTGAGTAACGGCCTTTAACTCACATATTTGCAATTGTGATGAGATGTTAACCGTCCAAGATTCGGGAAAAATACTAGCTCCTGTCCTCCAAAAACGTATCGGGTGTCGTTGGGGTTGGGGTGGCGCTCATTATCCAGCCGGGTACGCTGGATATCGCTTTCACACAACCCGTATTCCTCGGTGTATGCGGAGGCGCGTTCGCCAACAACGATTCCGCTGTCCACCTCGGCCACCGTTACGAAACTTCGAGACGGCCGGCAGGCCTCCCAGTTTTGAGTCCCAGGGATTTCGGGACTCAACTTCTGTCTGAGCTCGACGGGAGGTTTTTCCGTTGCACTGACTAGCTCGTTGTAGGTGTGGATTTGTGATCGCAACTTCGCCCGCCATGAAGAAATCCCCAAGGCCCTGCTGCCTTCAGGATGCCCCCCTGGCATTCCACCTCCCCCTAGCACTTCCGCTAGGGCCTCAGTTGCTCCTTCTAGAGAGAGACCAAGCGCTCCTGTGCGCAGAGCCTCTCCCTCCCAGGAACCTCTAAGGGTTGGGACCTGGGGGCGTCGCGACGCCTGGCGTCGGACGGCCATTCCTTCTTGTCCGTTTGTACGTTTAACGCCCGCCGGCGACCCATCGAAGATGCATCCCACGTTGAAGTATCCATCCTCTAGATAATCATCCCTGATGTTGACATCCTCTTCACTTCCGAAACACCCTGTGTTTCGGAAAGCCTCATTTCCACGTTTTACGCCCGCCGGCGACCTGAAGATGTCTTCTTCGCTTCCGAAATACTCCGTATTTCGGACAGCCTTTCTACGTTTAACGCCCGCCGGCGATTCCTCTCTGAAGAGTCCCACGTTGCATTCGAAACGTCCTACGTCTCGAGTGTGCTGGCTGCTCCTGCACGAACTCTTTGAGGTCGACAATGGTCTTGTTGTATCGAATTTGACAAGTGGTACAGGATGACTGTACACCCTGTACATGTTTACTTTTGGTGTTTCCACATAAGTGGCCAACACCTCTCTTTGTCTAAAAATATTTAAATTTTCAGACAGAATTGTCTTTGCTGGAGGGATTCCATCTGTCATCTCTCCCTTCGCAACCAATCTTGGTATAGCGGGTTTCCTTGCTGCTTTCATCATAGCGCGGAGCCCTAACTGGGGCGCGCTCTGTATTTGTAAAGTTTTTCCCTTATTGGGAAACTTCTCGAGTAACATCTCCTGATGTTCTCTGACGGAAGTTTCGCTGTCCATCTTCCTTGTGTTTGGTGTATTTAAAGCCCTAAAACGGTTTAATACAATCTGACTGCACGATATTTTATCACGGTTTGAGGACTGAGTCCTTTGAGAAATTTTGCTTTTACTAACTAAACGTCTTGCAGTGGAGCCGAAAGTGCCACGGTTTTGTTGCTCTGCGACCACGGAAGAGGTACTAGTGTCCTCGTTGACAGAAAGGTTTCGGTTAGCATGAGACATTCTCAGACTAGCTGTCTCAGCTGGAGTTCTTGGAATACTGTGTCCCACGAACACAGATTCCATTGGGATTCCTCGTTGTTCAGTCGAAGTCGCACAAGGGCGACTAAAATTGTCTGAATAAGGATTAATTTGGTCGAAGTGGTTGAACTCGCGATTTTGCACTGTCGTATCCATTGCAAGTTGCGCTCGCGCTTGTCTGGCACTAGTCTGCATTTTCGTATTGAAAAGTCCCTACCAAGACTCTGACTTGGAGATAGGCAGAGGGGAGAATTCACGGAAAGCTAAGACTTTAAGTTCACTCTTGGATCGCGAAATTAATTCCCTAACCAAGGACCTACAGAGTGAACTGAGCTAATAATAAAGGATCACGGAACCTAACTGATGAACCGCACCATAGGATGAAGGCCGTCCGCAGGAAGTGTGGATAAAAGGTATCGTAGTCCTGGAAGGTCCCAACGGTAACGATGAGTCGACAGCCCAGAGGCTAATCTAATGATGGCTTGACTCCTTCGCTTTAATCTCGTTATACCAGGCCAGTTATCACCGCAAGGTTAGCCTTAGTACCTGAGAGTGGGCAACTTTAGTGGAGACCTACTTTTCCTTTGTAGAATTTTGGCCAAGCAGAGAGTAAGGTATGGTTAAGCAATAACAAAAATCGAATTTCAAAAACCAATCCTCAAAGCTCCTGAAAANAAATTCAACTTCACATTCGGATAGTATTCATCGATCCGAACCGAAAAGTCTAATGAAATTTTTCGATATCTCTATTTCTTCTGGCTGTAAAATGCATTTGAAAGAACAAAAATTACGATTTGGTCGGAGCTTTCGGCGAAATTCCTCCGATGATTATAATTCCAAATCCGACTAAAATCTACATAAAATCTGAACCAGTCACCCTACAGAAATGGTTCTGGTATCAATCGAAAGCTAGTTAAAAGTTCTATCAATGTCTCTTAGAAGAAAATATGATTTCCCTATCTAACTGAGTGAAAACGGCATTTTCCTGAAAATGACCGGTCCCCCTATATAGAATAAACAAATGCTATTAATCTTGCAAAAGATTTTCTAACACTTAGGAGTGCTGAGTTTCCATAACTAAGCTGAAATATCATAAAACATATTTTCCAATTTTCCTCAGAGTGTGCGGAGCTCGCACTGAGGCTCGGGAAACAAAGCAAACAGTTTTGTTTCACGACACTCCAAAAGGACAGAAAAGGGTAGGATCCCTTACTAGTTGAGAGAGAGGCAAAATCACCTCCGTTTTGTGTACCTACGATGAATGCTGCTGGATCATTTATACCCCCAATATTTATCTTTCGAAGGAAACGACATTCTCCTCATTTAGAAAAAAATGGCCCAGTTGGTGCTATATACCGCAGCTCAGAGAATGGCTGGATCAATGAAAGACTTTTTTTAGGATGGCTCCTACAATTCACAACATTTGCCAAACCTTCTGCAGAAGAATCAGTCTTGTACTAGATAACCACGCGAGCCACATCTCTCATGATATTAACAAGCACTACAAATCCCACAATATTCACATGCTGTCCTTACCACCACACACCACCCATTGTATACAGC
The DNA here is from genome assembly GCF_000500325.1 of Leptinotarsa decemlineata. Classification (NCBI taxonomy): domain Eukaryota; kingdom Metazoa; phylum Arthropoda; class Insecta; order Coleoptera; family Chrysomelidae; genus Leptinotarsa; species Leptinotarsa decemlineata. Next base: position 3,116 of record NW_019294752.1, on the reverse strand, counting down.
CGTTGGACGTGATGTTTTACTGACCTCTTAAGGCTGCCTACAAAAAAGAATCTGACTGCTTTATGAAGAACCACCTCGCAGAACGAATAACTCCATAGGATGTTGCATCGTTGTTCAAAAAAGCATATTACATTGTTGCTTCTAAGGGAGAAGTTCGGGTTCAAAATCACTGGTATTTTTCCAACTAACTCGGATGTCTTCACTGACGAAGACTTTTTACCTACTAAAATACTCCAAGGTGAACCAGTGGTTATTCAAGATAACGAAAGCTGTTTTCCTCTTGAGACAACTGCAACTCTGACATCCCAAGAATCACTGGTGTTGCATCAACATCTGTACAAGAGCCCCTGGTGGTTAATGAACAAAAACTCCTGGTATTTACATCAACACCTGAACAGAAACCTCAGAAGGTTGCATCAACATCTGATGAAAAACCCCGGGTAGTTGCATCAACGTCTGTACAGAAACCCCCAGGTGGTTGCATCAACATCTTTGCAAGAACAACTTGTTGTCGCAAACACATCTTAACAATACCTACCAATAAAAACGACCAAGAGTTGAAAATTTTATCAGTTTTCACAATCTTTTAGTACAAGACAAAGACGAAGAAAACAACAATCTACCATTCTGACTTCCACGCTATTGAAGAGAGTCTTATAGAAAAGGAAATCAAGAAGCTGAATAAGATCATGACACACAAGGGAAAAAAGGCAAAAGGAAAGTTATTCAGGAAGACAATGACTCGTCATTGACTGACGTAGATATTGAGGACCTTTGCATAGATGGTGATGATGCGGACTCAGAAAATCATTGTCTTATATGCGGAGAATTCGGCCACAACAACGAGATATGGTACCGGTGCACTTCCTGTGGTCTGTAGTCTCTTTTTGCTTGCACTGGTTGGGATTCTGCTACAGAATACATGTGTGACATGTGTTAGAAGTGTTTGGCCATCATTGTCAACATCATGACTATCACTGCCCTCACATGCGTACAATGGTGGTCAAAGCCATTATTTTTAATTGTTGTCCCTATTAGATGGATACTCTAAATATGATTATTTTGATCTCAAATTATAATAGTCCTTTAATGTAGAATTGGTATAATTGTAATGCACTGTTTGGAACATTTGGTGTAGTAGTGAATATTACTGGAGTTTTATCCCAACACCAAACCGTTACTTTTAACACTTCGACACTTCGATCATCTTCAAGAGTTCAATCTTCCCCTTGAAGATGATCACTTGACGATTGAAACACGTGTTTAGGTGTTGAAAGTAATAGTTTGGTGTTGGGATAAAACTCTAGTTTAGTATGTTATGCTCGAAGGTTTTTTAAATGAACCACGATTCCGTCGTAAACTCTTCTCCATGTATATTACTGGAGTTCTTTCCCAACACCAAATCGTTATTTTTATCACCTCGACACGTGTTTCGATCACCAAGTGATCATCTTCAAGGGGAAGATTAAACTTAATCTTCCTCTTTCAAGAGAAAGTAATATTCGAGTAATATTCATTACTACACCAAAGGTTCCAAACAGTGCATCATAAGATT
>NW_019294751.1:0-22264 GCF_000500325.1 Leptinotarsa decemlineata | reverse complement strand
CTGCAAATGGTAGTGTCCGAAGTTACGTCATATCCACATTTTTCCAATGTTTCAGATGTCACAGGTATGGATTTTCCGGTTAAAGTTAATAATAAGAGTATTGAAAGATTTGAAGATAGGAATGATATTTCAATTAATGTTTACGGTTTAGAGAGTACATTTGAGAAGGGTAAAATGAAGTATGAAGTGATTGGTCCATTGCGATACTTACAGAGAAGACTCCGGATACATGTCAATTACTTATAACTGATGACTCCGGTAATTGTCACTATTGTTGGATCAAAGATCTTTCAAGATTAGTTTCTATTCAACTATCAGCACATGGACACAAAAAATATTTTTGTGATGGATGTTTGATATATTTTTCTAGCGAGAGATTGCTTTTACGTCATAAGATGAATGATTGTAATCTCGTTAATACAACAACACCAACCACCAATTTTAAGATCAATAAATATGGTCGGATGGTTGCTGAAAATAAATTATTGTTTCAAAATTTTGAGAGACAAAGGAGGGTACCATTTGCAGTATATGCTGATTTTGAATCAGTACTTGAACCGATTCATGTGAATGAGCCAAATCCCGAGAGTTCATACACGTTTGAAACATTCAAACATGCTCCATATTCATTTGCTTATCTGATAAAATGTTCATATAATGATGATTTGTCAAAATTTGTTACATATAGGGGTGTAGATGCAGCTCAGAAATTTGTGAGTAGAATTGAAGATGATTTGAAAAAGATATATGAAAATCATCTCAGATACCCTATACCAATGGATGCACAAACCCTCGAAGAAGAGGAACAATTTGCTGCAGCCGGAACTTGTGGTTTATGTAATAAACCATTTATTGATGGTGAAGTCAAAGTTAGAGATCATTGTCATGTTACAGGAAAGAAAAGATCACATGCCGCTCATTCCAAATGTTATTTGAATTTCAAAATCCCTAACTTTGTACCTATTATTTTCCACATTCATAAAAGAAATGTGTAGGAATAAAGAGAATGTTGATGTCATCCCACAAAGAAAAGAGAAATACATATATTTCACTAAGCATCTCTTCACACAAACCTATATCGATAAAGATGGTAAGGTTAAGAAGAAATATCTCAAACTGAGATTTATCGATAGTTATGAATTTATGACTAATTCGTTGGAGAAGTTGGGTGCTAACTTGATCGAAGACGTTTTTTATTCTGAAGGTGAATCACTTTGGCATGCTGCAACTAATATTGCTCCTCCTACAAATAAAAAGAAAATACAATGTGTATGGGACCGACCTCTTCTGAACATTATAACTGATAAACTTCTGAAATATACAAGTATATACGATAAGGCTCGTCTGAAAGTAGCAATGATCAAGGAATCGGGTGCTTGTGAATCCTTTACCTGTTGCCTTTTTTGGAACACTATTAGACGATGAATCTTTGAATAGCACTAGGACTCAGGATGGGTTCATCTATTTGTGTTTCTCATACTTGTGTTTGCGGTAGTATAGTAGATGAGAAAGGTACACATGGTTCGAGTTGCAGGAGAAGTGCAGGGCGTACATCTGGACATCACCAAGTGAACGACATATTGAAACGAGCTATGTTGTAAGCAGATGTTCCTGCAATTCTGGAACCCTTAGGTACCAGTCGAGATGATGGTAAACGACCAGGTGATATGTCTCATACCATGGAAATACGGTAAACCTGTGGTATGGGACTTCACTTGCGTTGACACGGTCTCGGCTTCCCATCTAGCTGAAAGTTCCAAGTCTTCTGGAACTGCAGCATTGTCTGGCGAGAAATTGAAAAGAAAAAAATACCAAAATCTGGGAAACAACTATCTGTTTTATCCAGTAGCGGTTGAAACTTTTGGTGTTTATGGCCCGAAGTCTCTGTTATTCGTTCATGAACTCGGAAGGAGAATAGGCCAAGCAACGAAAGAACACCGTTCTACCTCTTTTTTGATAGAAAGAATTAGTATTGCTATTCAACGTGGCAATGCTGCTTCAATACTTGGAACTATTCCTCCTTCACATAATTTTGATGAGATCATGCATTGCCCTAACTTCAGTACGGAACTGAAACCTCTTCGAAACAAGCCGAGATATGTGGATATCTCCCCCCAAATATGAGTTGCAGTCCTCGTAGAACTGGTTCCCTTTCAGTGGAAGAACTTCATGAAGCAAGAGCCGAATCGATCCCTCTACGAAACCCTTCTTCACTTGGAAGGATCGATCGCAGCTTGAGAAATGGTTCTTATGGAGATTCTGTGAAACATGTTCTTCCTTACGAATCAGTTGATAGTTGTCCTGAAAATCTAGAGAATAAAATTGGATTGGATAATTTAGGAAACACTTGCTACATAATAGCATTTTACAAGTGTTGTTCATGACGAAGAATTTCAAGAACGAAGTTTTATGATGAACGAGAACGGGAATGTTTCTTACTTATTCATCAAACTCAAACATCTGTTCAGGCACCTGCAGTTTCGTAAGAAGGTATCATCTTTCTCTCCAACCGATTTCCTGGAATCTTTGGGTTATTTTGCCGAATAATCATTTCTATGGAATCCGTGTAAATTGTTACAGCTGCAACTCTCCAAAATTGAACGCAGTCTACGGTTTTAGGTAATATGGATTATGAAAAAGACCAGCAACCAGATTCGGTCCCCCAGCGGGGCAATCACAAAGTATGTAACGCTGTTTCGTCATTTTTTCCAAAAGTAGAGACTGACACACCCTGATGTTTCTCTACTCCACACTGAGATCATCACCTTCTTCCTCATATACACACACACATATTGCATCGTATAACTCTTACACATCACATCTACCTCAAGTTGGGTATTCCACAAGATTCCGCTACGAGGTCTGAAAATGACTAAACTCAAGCTCCATAAGAAAAAGCATTGGATTTTGTGCCAGAAATTATGTTTTTTTATTAAAGGGCGTATTTTGAGACACCCTGTATATCACAATGGAAGTCATGTTTTTTCCTTTAACGCTGCCCACACCCTGTACACATTGAACAATCACACGTTGAAACGATGGAATCGTATGTTAAACCGCCTTGTTACTTGAATGACGTATTTTGAGACACCCTGTACACACATTGGGGAATCGCACGCGAAACGGTCGACAATGCACGAAAAACGGTCAAAACGCACGAAAAACGGTCGAAAACGCACGCAAAATGGTCGTACGTAAAAACGATAGAGCCCTGTCGAATTGTCATTTTTTTGACGTATTTTGAGACACCCTATATACATTGAAGTCATGCTTTTTTTTCTCAAATGACAAGACACCCTGTATATCTCGATGGCAGCCATGTTTTTTCTTTAACGCTGGACGAGGAAGTCAAGAACATTCTTCACCTGTTTTAGTGCATTACAACCCAGAACTGTTATTTATTATGATGGTTTCTTTATAAATGAATTAGAACTCGTTCAACACTTTTACTTTATATATATACCGGTAAACGCCATGTGTGTTATATCGGATAACACTACTATATCTGATAACAACATGGAGAAGAGAAGGATACATCCTTCTTTTCTTTTATTTGTATCTAACCTATAATACTTCTTCTTCCTTTTTATCTTCTTCATGGATACCACCTGTTAAACACAAAACATTCGACGTCTACCATATCATATGCATATCATATGCATATAATAGAATACGAGAAAATCATTGCAATCAAGTAATTTATCTCAACAAGAACTACCGTTAAGGTTAGTTAGAGACGCTAGTGAATACGGGGTAGGTGCGTAGCTAACACATATAACTCCGGACGGTAAAGAAAAAGTGATATGTTATGCTTTACGAATTTTATCAGAACGAGAACGTAAATTCTGTACTCTTGAGAAAGAAGGGCTAGCAGTAATTTTTGGATTTATGAAGTTTCATACTTTTTTATTTGGTAGACATTTTACATTGGTGACGAACAACAAGCCTCTTTCGTATATTTTTCATCCTAATAAAAGTATTCCGCAATTTTATCAATATGATGTTGAAATAGTCAAATCGGAAAATAGTCCCGCTGACATGTTGTCACGTTTACCTCAAACAGAGAAAACATAGATCTAAATTATGTCCATTATTTTTCAAATAATGAACATTTTCCTATAGATTTTGAGGTGATCCGGAAAGCCACGGTCAAGGATGATTTATTGAAAAGCATTATTTCGAATGTTTTTAAGTTTGGTTGGCCTTCAGGATCGCACAAGAGGGGCAAGATGAAAATATTAGCAGTTTTTATTAAATAAGGAATGAGTTAACCATTGAGTCAGAATGTTTAATGTGGAATAATAGAATTGTAATCCCTCATGAATTGCGTGGAAAAAAACTGGAAAGTTTTTGAGAGAAAGAAAGAAATTGAAGTGATTTGCAAAACTTGCGAAAATTGTTCAGTAAATAAGAATTCGTCTGAAAAATCAATTTTGAACCGGTGGCCATGGCCAAATCAACCATGGAGCAGGTTACACTTAGATTTTCAGGACCTTTTATGAATAAGAATTTTTCGATAATTTTATGTGCTCATAGTAAGTGGATAGAAGGATTCCCAATGACTTCCATCACTTCGACGTTAACATTGAAGTTCTCAGAACATGTTTTGTATCGGATCAAGTAGTAACAGATAACGAAAGCTCTTTTCGTTCAGTAGAATTTGAGAACTTTTTATCAAAAAATAATATCAGACACATAACAACACCGCCATTTCATCCGGCATCTAACGGTGCGGCGGACAATTCAGTAGGCATAATTAAAAATGCATTTGAAAATGCACTGGGGAAGTACAATAATATAACGATAAATATGGCATTAAACAATTTTTTATTTGACTATCATTCAACTCCACACTGTACTAAAAAAATTAACACCAGCAACATTATTTCTGGGGAGAGAGTACGCGCATGTTTTAATTTGTTATTACGGCATGATCAATCAGATTTGAAAAGTTCTATCTCAGAAGTTCAAAATAGGCAGAAATACAGTTATAAAGGTAACAGATTTGTTTATTTCAAAACGGGTGAATCAGTGACAGTGCGTGATTTTAGAAAACCAAATGCGATTGAGTGGATTGAGGCAGTTATTTTTAAACGCATAGGAAAAGCGGTATATATTGTAACTGTACCTGCTTTAGGAAATATTCAATGGAAACGTCACTTGAATCAAATATGAAAATTTCATATTGTGGAATCAAAATTGTTTGACCGATGTGAATCAGTTGATATATCACAAAATGGGGCAAATGATGTGTTATCTCCAGATTCGTTTCAACCATCTGATATTGTAACAAATGATGAAACATCGGAAATAATTGTTGAAGTAAAAAATACTAGACCTAAGCGGGAACGTTTAGGGATGAGTGAAGATTTTTTTAGGGAGGAGATGAAATATATGTTCTTTTATTTTATTACAGCGTACTTGTAAAAGGTCATTTTTTATATTTCAAACTGTTTTTGTGTTTAAGAGTTAGTTGAAAATAAGGGCTTGTGTTAGACACTTCCAGTATCATTTTTGTTGTTGTGATATCCTTCAAATTGAGGACAATATATCACACATACCATGTTATCGAAAACTCAGTAACTATTTTTTTGGAAAAAAAAAATTTTGGCTTTCTACTACTCCATCTGATACTTTTTTTCCCAAAAAATTAATCACTCCTAAAAATATAACCCCTTCAACTCAGTAACTACTATTGAATTCTTTAACAATATGGGACATATGAAAAATCCATCAATCTTGAATGAAATAGTTACTAAATTACCCCCATTCCTGAAACTCAAATGGGGCTGAGAAATCTTCTTTACAAAATGAAATTACCTTGGATGAGAAAAACCGCAATAGCTGCATTAAGTTGTGCTGACTTCAGTAGTTACCACTTCTCTGAAAGAAAAGTGAGCTAAAATGATAAATTCGACTCCAGAAAAAACGCTAATATATTTTCGACCGAAAAATATGGAAAATGCCCCAAATGTCAAATAAATCATAATTAGACTGACTGCCAAATTTTCAAAAAACCAAATATCGACGAAAAATGGAAAATTGTGAATTTGTAGAAACCCTGTTTTCACCAAAGAGGAAAACGAAGCTTCAAGTTCTTGTTCAAACCCAAGTTGAAAAAAATACATTTTTTTAACAAGATAACTCCACAATCCTTCTTTGAATAATTCCGGTGAAACTTCGAGGACCTAAAAAAGAAATTTCTACCCCATGAATTAGGACTGGATGGACCGGTTGAATCACTCTGTTACTAGTGGCTTAACAATATTACCAGAAATGAAGAAAACTCCAAAAGAGTGACAGTAGAGGAAGGTATCTTCAATGGAAGAGTACTCAAAAACATACATAATGAATGAAGTTTGAACTGTAAGTGGACTCTCACTTCCAAGACAAACCATTGATGTCGAATACCTGTGTAGAATCTATACATACATCAAAGAAGTACCTGTACTTTCCTTTCATGATGCACAACCAACAATTTTTATTGGTCAGATTCAATGTGCTTTGACTATTGCAAGGAAAATTTATCAAAGAGAATGGAATGCACCATTTGTATCAAAAACTTTTCTGGGATGGGCAATACATGGCAGATACCCCCAGGGAAAAGTTGCTGATAAATCATTTGTTGTAAGTCTCAAGAACAAATTGATGAAGATATTCACAATTTAGTGAAATACTCGTTCAACATTGACCATTTTGGGATAAGAAACCCAGAAGAAAATAAAATATCTAAAGAAGATGATAGGGAGTTGAAAATAATGAAAAATATAATTGAACGAGTTGGAAATCATTTTAAAATAGGTCTCCTGTAAAAGAATAATGATGTAACACTACCTGATGGTAAAAAAATATCTAAAATGTATGGAGAGGAAAATGGACAGAAATACAGGTTTTGCTAAAGATTATGGCGAGAAAATTAAGAATATTTGAAGAAAAGTTGAATTTAGAAGCTTGATATTACTAAAGCAGAGAAAGGTGGTCCTAGAACCTGGTATTTTTCCCACTTTGGGGTAACTAAACCCTCTAAACCGAACAAATTGACACTGGTCTTCGATGAAGCAGCAAAAATCGAATGGGGTCAGTTTAACGATCATGTTCTACACATGGTCCAAAATGGTCCAAGTAAAACGTTTTCCTGACTTTTTTATATCGTGCCAAGAAAATTATTACCTATATTCAATAAAAAGGCATTTTGTCTCCAGAAAAATTAGTATTCTGAACGCATGAAGTTGTAGCTATAATATTGTTTACCTACAGCTAGTAGTTTGAACACTAGATAATTCACTTTGTATAATGCCAGGTCAACATTTTACTAGCCCTTGAAAATGAATTTTCATATTTATTAACTTTGGGTATCTGAAAAGTATATCTTTACTACAGAAACTCATGTTACATGCATAATACAACAATTAATTTGTAACAGAACTTGGTTTCCCTACGGAAAAATAACGTGTTCACTTGCTTGCTGATTTTTGACCAATTCGGGATAAATCGGGAATAATCGCATTAAACTCAGCGTTTTTCCCAGACCAAAGCCAAACCGGCGTCATTCCAAAATTTGCGTTATAGGGTAGTATGGACTGCGGTTGTGATTTATTGTGCAGAAATTATAAAATATAGTTTAAGCGCCGGTGTTTTATTGATGTATTTTGCTACTGTTGTCGTAGTTGATATTAAACAGTGCTAAAGAGAGGTATGGCACATTTTCACGCTTTATTGACCAATTGGGGATTGTCGGATTATATTCAAGAGTTTGAAGGTATAATATTCAATTGGTGTGTTAAAGATGATGATAGCACTGGGCATAATTCTTTTCATATTTCATATCCATTACATTCAATGGTAATTATGAAATACTTAACCTAACAGAGAAGCCTCAAGTAAAGGCGACCCTTTGATCTTTTGGAGTCAACTTTTCTTTACCTTCATTTGACATATGGCTCCATTATTGACTTTTATGTGTGGAAAATTCAAACTAGTTGAAATATATGTTTATTAATCTGCTTCTGTGTATGTTAGGCGTTCAAAAAATAATATAGTTTTCAAAAGTAGTTAGGTAAAACGCTTAATGGGTTTATAACTACATTGTTTTCTACTGGCACAGTCATCATGAAAAAAGAACGATAAGCCCAAATATTGATATATTTTTCTACTTTTCTTAAGCAAAAAAAAAGGTTTCCTTGTTTGGTATAGTCTGTCTGTATATACGAAGTGTAGTGTTCTAGATTAGCCTTATGTAGTTGAAAACTATAGTCATTTCTCATATTTTTGAATTTGAAACCTGTACAATCTTCTATGAAAAGCATTCATATAATTTTAGAAACTTTGATGACCTTTTATTTGTTTGTTCATTTTCCTTATAAATAATAAGTCAATCTTCAACTGGCATAGTGCTAAATTGCATGAATTTGAAGTGTTGTTATTTGATTTTGAATTCCTTGTGCATTTTGTTTCAGCGGAAGGGATCAATGATGGAAGTTTTTATCTTCTGGACGACCAAACGATTGAATTAATATTCAAAGAGAGTGGTCCTCACCTCATTTTCAGAAATAAAATCAAATTGCACCAAAATGAACACTGTAGCAGTCTGAGCAGCCAGGTAATCAATCAATCAATCACACATATAGTCTCTTTTATACCAAACTTTACACTACAGACAATGATACAATTTCTCTTGAATCATGCAATGAAAATTTTGAGAAATCTTCCATTTGAGACTCTTTAGTAGTATTGAAAATTCCAGAGGTGTCAACAATAGTTACTAAATGTTATTGGACACAGCATTTTGTCAGCCACCCTCCAAAAAAGTCAAGACATCAAATTTATTTACAGAAGTGAATAATGAACATTGCGTTTAGCCGTCATATATAATGTTTTCCATGATATTTTTGCACTATCTATAGTTTTTTTTTCTTGATTACATATGGTATCTGTTGTCAAAACGGTAAGTCTTGTTAGGCTTATGGACGCCTAAATCACTTACCAATTTCTTCATTATATGTGTTGAATTCAACAACTGATTATGTTTGTCAGTAAATCCAAATGATGTCATGGAAAGGTATCCGAGAGTATCCTTGATTTTTGATAACAAATGCAATTTGGTGAGTGAAAATGATGGCACGACTATATAAATGTCACATTTGACTGCATCGGGCGGAAATTGATTTATTTGAATCAAGGGAAAAAATTCTAGGATCGTGCAAAACACATTAACCATCGCAATATCAGACAATAATTGGAGTAGTCGCTAAGCTCTCCCCCAAACAATTGTCTTTGAAATGTGCTTATTGTTTTTGATTTGATACTTGATATACTATTGGTACTGATATTTAAAAATATGATAAAAAATGCTAAAGGAATATTGTGATGATTATTTTATATAGTTTTTAATAATGTATTTATGTTTGGGAATAATTAAATATTGATATTATAGCATGATTAACATTCATTAGGAAGTAATCCAGTTATGATTTCAGATGTTGGAAAACATTTTGGGTAAGTCCCCTGATGAAAAAATCGTTTTGTTAGGCAGAAGAAGATTGAACAATGATATGCGTCTAAAACTATCAAAAATTGTCATCAATGAATTATTGAAACCAAATCCAGTGATACAGTCAATTGAACTGTTTTTTATCTAGTTTATGGAGAATTTAAGTTTTGTTTCAATAAAATCATTAAAAATTCAAACATTTTTACTTTCAATTCAATTCATTCAATTTTCAGAATGTTGTAAAAGTACTTGGTGTCAAACATAAGTTGAATTTGTCATTTCACTAGTTCGGACTTCCATTGTGTACTATATAAAATGATTTGAAATCCCTGAAACAACTTTATTTTTATTTATTCAATTGTTCTATTTTTACTTGTATTTTATTTCACTATTATTTCATTTCAGGTTTATTTTGGTTAATATAATTATTATTTTCAGCTATCTCATTTTTAATTCTTTTTTTTTTAGTAGTTTCAGGGATTTCATTTTATATAGTAGACAATGGAAGTCCGAACTAGTGAAATTCATCATGAAACATTGTCAATCACCTTCAAACAAACGTTGAATTTGTTATGATCTACCTGCATGTTCATTCATTCATACTGATTACAAACCGATTTAATAATGTTTTGAAAGTCATAATTTTTTAACAGATTGTAGTAGGTAATCCAGTAAGGGTGGCCAGCGGCGATGATTTTTTTAAGAAACCATCAAAATGGTTTATATATAATTGTGGTGCTGCAGGTTTTTCCGGGTTTTCCTGCAGCTGAAAAAGCAAATGCGCCACTGGAATCAATGAAGTCGCCCCGGAGCGCCAATTAATTTTTATTGTTGTATTTATTTTATTTTTATCGTTGTTTTAACACAATATTATAGTGTTAATAAAATTCTTTACATATCAACAAATAGTTAAAGAAATAAGATTTTCACAAAAAAATGCAATCTCCTAGTTTTTTTTTCTCGAGTGGTGATGTATTTTAATATATAGCCGCTGACACTCTGTATAAAGATATAACTGAATCATTGATTCCTTGTTGAAACCATTCATCTCATTGTGAACTTGAGACTGAAATGAATGTATTGAAAATGAGGCATTATAAAATACAAATAATTCTTTTTTTAATAACTATAATGAATTGAACTGAGGGCAGGTAAATATTTGATTGAGGCAGGTGAATCCTGATACCAAGATGGAATGAAAGCTACATTAAAGGTAAGACAATATAAACTACACAGAAGTGAATCATTTGATAAGGCCAAGTAAACCTATAATGATGGGAAAATATTGCTATAGTAGAATACTGTATGATAACTATTTTGTTTTGTAGATTTGAGTATATGAGTTATTTGAGAGTAAATAATTTTTCATCAATAGTAAATTCACTTGTTACTAGTGTTATCAAACTGAGCATCTACTGCAAATATCGTTAATATCGTTAGGTTACCTTATGTTCCTCAAAGTACATCAATAACAGCAAGTGATCGAATTTAGGAATCTAATGTTTCTTGTGGCTAATGAAGTGTGAACTTGTCCCATATAGTATGCGAATATTTACTTGGTGGTATGTAAATTTTACTTGCTACTATTAATTTTTTTTTCGTGCCAGGTCCAGACTTATTACAAAACTCCCAAATTGGAGTTACAAGCCGCGGTTATGTTGAGCAGACTCATGAACACTATCAAAAACAACATTGAAATGCAATTACTTCAACTCATTTGTGGACAGACTCAATAATTGTCTTGCACTGGATTCGTTCCAAATTTAAAAGACACAAAACTTTTGTATCGGTAAGGATTGCAAAAATAACAAACATCACTAACATATCTGACTGGCACTGGATCCCTGGAGAAGAGAATGTAGCAGATAAAAGTACCAGAAAAGAAATACCGCGAACAAAAACGAATGGCTGACAGGGCCGAACTTTTAGAAACTTTTTAATATTATTACTGGCCAAAAGAGACACAAGAAGAAATTGAAATGGAAACGAAGAAAGAGAAAATAATGACAGTTACATTAAAAGACATGTATCTGCAAAAATATTGAAAGAGTCTCCAAATAAGGAAATTTAGAATGAACAACTGCTTAAATGGTTCCCTTCATAAAAGAATTGTAGAAAAGGTACGAGCAATACAGTGAATTTAGATGAAAGAGATGTTGCTGAGGAAGCTCTGTCAAGGATAGTCAGGAAGTCAGCGTCTTTCAAGAAATTTCAGTTTTGCGCAATGAGAAACCTGTTGAAAAATCAAGCCGAATATATACCCTCATGCCAATACTTGTCGAAAAAGGTATTTTGCAAATAAAAGGGAGACTGGAACATGCTGAAGGTTTGAACTTTTTTCAAAAACATTCAGCGATTCTTGATCCAAAACACCGTTTCACGAAACTTCTAATTGAAAGCTATCACATTTGGACACCAGGGACAGGAAATTATTATGATTGAGCTGCGTCAGAAATTTTGGATTTTAATAATGAGAAATGCTGGCCGAAAATGGAAAAGTTCTTGTTTCTTCTGCAAGAAAAGGAAAATAGAATCCCACATAACTGAAATGGGAGTGTCGTTTTTAAGGTTTTGTCAGGCCATTTACTATCTCCGAAGCCGGTTTCCGTAACACTTGGCAGGAAGCATGAAAAACGCTATATAGTACTATTTGCTTGTATGAGCGTACGAACAATTAATCTAAAAATGGCATATCATACATTTCAAATGATCTTCTGGAGCCGAAAAGCACTACGCCGAATAATTTTTTAATGCACTGTTTAAATGGAGCTACACCACCATTGGGAAAATTTGAGGAAGTCGAAGTAAACCTGAGAACACAGTGAACACAAGCCTTTGCGGATATATTTTGAAGAAGATGACGAAGAGAATATTCACTTACACTGAATAAACAAATGAAGTATTATGAGAAGGGGGACGAAGACGACGATGTGGTACTCCTCGTTAACGACACATTACAAAGGAATTTATGGCCACTCGGGAAAATTGTAAATGTTTATAGGGGAAAAGATGATAAGATTAGAATTGTGGACGTCAAACAAATTCAGGAACCTATAAACGGCCAGTTACAAACAGTTGTAAATTGATCAGTTATACAAATTCTTAATGAAAATGGATTGGAGAAGTACGTCAAATGCAGTGATTTCATCATGAGGGGAAGAATGTTGTTGCCTAGAATTAATTTTGTTCACTTATACTAAAATAATTGATCAATGGTTTGTTTATAAAAAAGACGATTCTGATGACACAATGATTTTGAAAAGTTATAAAAATAAATATATTGACTTGAAACCTTTGACTACTGGTGTATTTTGGCTTTGAATCAAAGGAATACACAGTAGGACTGACTAGTCCGAACAATATCTGTTCAATAAAGATAGGGAGTTTTAGAAATATTCAATAAAAATTCAATTTTGACAATGATACCGATATTTTGAACAATTGAAAAACTGTATTGTTGTCGCAAATACTCCTTTTCAGAAAATAATAATAATACATATGAATGAACGCCATTTTGGCGATAATGCTGATATTTTGAAAAACTGTATTGTTGTATATAGTACTTCATATCGTCAACATTTCACAATATATCAAAATCCGTCACAAATACTCGTTTTCAGAAAATAATAATAATCCTTATGGATGAACGCCATTTTGGCAATGATGCCAGAATTTTGAAGAACTGAAAACTGGAACTGCATTTCACAATATATCGAAATTCGTCACAAATACTCGTTTTCAGAAAATAATAATATTCCATATGGATGAACGTCATTTTGGTAATAATGCTGATATTTTGAAAAACTGGATTATTGTAGTACTTTATATCGTCAATATTTCATAATATACCAAAATCCCTCACATATACTCGGTCACAAATACTCGTCATGAAAATGTTAATATAATATTAACATATTATAATATTATTATATTGTCTCGAATGTTTGGGATTTGACCTTGTCTGCTCAAGACATTATTGCTTCCACAGCAGGATTCGTTGTTGAAAAATTGAAAAAAAAATTAAATGTATTGTAAAAAATTAAAGAATTTACTATCTTAAACAAATTTATTTCTAACAATATTTCACTATCACAAACTAATCAGGACCCTGATCATCTCTTCGCTTCTTCCATGAAGCACCAGCTTTTCTCCGCGGACACGTAAGACGCCGTCTTGAAAATTCAGCTCGATCCTTTTGGAATTCATTATGTCCATTCCAATGATAGCATCGTCCTCAATGTCCGCCACCAATGCATGATGGGTCAATTTAGTGCTGCCCAACACCAATTCAATTGGTACTTCTCCAAGTACAGTGGCTGGCTCCCTTGTTGCGGCGCATAGCTTCCAACTTGACGGTTCAATTTTTGCCGGTGTTTTGGCAAAGGCTGGCCCAAGAATGGTTCTCGTCGTACCTGTATCTAGGTACGACATTGTTGATGAGGCCGTCTACGAAAACACCTTTGTCTTGTCGTTGGAGAATGGCAACGTATGCGTTTTTTACGGGGGCTTGCTGGGTACAGGCCGATGATTGCCCCTTCTCATCGACCCCCTCTAGTTTTCCTGATGTGGTGTTGATTCTTTGAATGCTGCCCAATACCCAATTTTCCCACAGTTCCAGCATTTTATATGTTTTCTCTGAGGCAACACTTCTTTCATTACCTTTCTAATGGTGTCCCCAATATCAGCAGGCATCTGTCCATGTTCCTCGATATTTCGAACCTTGCCCTGACTCTTGCAGGATTGTTTTGCAGCCTCAAACTCCAGAGCGCTTGCCAGTGCATCTACGGGATGTTTGGGATGAGCTAGTGTCAAGACCTGACTCGTTTCTTGGTCGCAAAGTCCGCCCAAGAATGCCTGAACTGCTAACCGCTACATTACATTTTCCGGTGGATATGCCAGACGAACCAATCAAGCAATGTCGGTTTCAAATTCATATAGGGATTCTCCTGATTTCTGGCAGTGGTTCTTCAGCTGTGAATGGTAAACGTGCTCTAGGTCTATACCGTAGCTCAAGATGCTTTATAAGTTGAGCATAGTTTTCTTGTTTCTGGGCCGTGAGGGTTTGCAGAATATTCGTTTCTTCTCCATGGAACGCCAATGTTAATGCTACCGCCTTTTCTCCTGCATTCCATCTGTTATGTTTCTTTATTTGGTTTTCTATCTGACCTCGGGAGATAGGTATCTCATCGAACCCCAGGATCAGACTCGCAAGACCTTTTGTTCTCTGTCACTTCCGGACGTCGACCTCTAAAGCTCTGGTTCCATGTGGAGCCGGACCGCGTACTACACCATCCATTCGCTCTGGCCGCAGCTTCGAATTGTCGACGGTAATTTGCCCGTCGAACTGGGGTGGCCATATGGAGAGCTTTTCTGGTTCAGAACTGACTTTAACATATTTCATTGCCTTTTGAAGTTCTGCCCCGATTTGAACTTTGATCTTCCCTTTGATTTCCTCTACTTCCGTGTTCATTTCCTTCCTGATTTTGTCTATCTCTGTCTTGATGGTTCCTATCCTTTCTTCGAGTAGACTAGCCACGCAACAAAGTTCTTTCTTTACGTCTTCCGCATTTTCTAGAAGTTTGTCTTCCAAACTCTTCGAATTTTCCAGAAGCTTCGCCTCCAGGCATTTCGAATTTTGTTGAAGTTCATCTTATAAACTCACCGAATTTTCGCAAAGCTTGCCATTTAAACTCTTCGAATTTTCCAGAAGATTGTCTTTCAAACTCTTCGAATTGCTTTTCGAATTTTTCAGAAGCTTCTCTCCAAGGCTTACCGAATTTTGTTGAAGTCCATCGAGTTTGCTCATTATTGAACTGAAATCACCCCCAGAAACTTCGAATAAATATGTTTCGGGATCTCCTCCTGATTCAGTCAAGTTATCCCACATTCTCTTCTGAAGTACTGATTTCTTTCCAGAACAATCTAGCTCTCTCTCCTTCAATTCTTGCTTCAATTCGGCAACTTTCAAGTCCATTAGGCGCACTTTCCTCGAACACATTTTGTCTCTTCCCGTCTATTTTCCACAAAACTGTATATGCCCACTTATTTTAATCTAGTTAGAAAGAAAACACTTATTTACTTTCACAAGTCTATTTCTCGCGAGAAAGGTCTATCAGTTTACGTTACCATAGTCCGGTACTGTCCACTTCGCGAAACACAACGAATCACCAGTCTATCTGCGCGAACAAAAAATAAAGGCTTATAGTCAATTTCACCGCAATACAAAGATTGTCCACCACGCGCTCACAGATTTATTTTACAAATCCACTTCTGATACTAACAAATTAAAGAATTTACTGTCTTGAACAAATTTATTTCTAACAATATTTCACTATCACAAACTAATTTATTTACAACACTTAGCACACTTTCCACTATTTGAATTCCTTTTTTAACCGCTCTATTCACTTTCTGGATTCAACTGCCCTCTCTGGACGAGTACACGGCTTTATACAATATCGGTAACGATCACTCTAGAATTCTCTTGTTGTTTCGGTACTCAACTGGAGTTTAACCTGCGGTTGCGGACTGCATTCCTTTTGCGGTGATGTTTGCTCACTGGACGGCATATCGGTCAGGGGCGGCTTCAGATTCGTTACAGTATAGATTGCCTCAATGTTTTTACCATCAATGAACATTTATGTCAATTACAAATTAGAAAAACATATGGTGTAATGGTGCATCCCAATTTGTGCTGAGTGTGTATAAAAAGGGAGAAAAATGTTCACGCTCAGTTAAACATAACTCAAATCTTTTTTCAAATGACAATCTGAATGGTTTTCTCATCATTAAAACTATGAAAAAACTACCTACTAATATATACGACTATTTTGAGGGAGACTTTTTTATGAAGAGCCATTGAACAATTATGGATATCAATTAATTAAATTGATATTGAATAAATATTTCTCAATCAGAATTCACCATGAGACATCTCTGATAGAAAACGAGAGGAGCACGAGTATTAACAAAATCAATTTTGTTTAAAAAGCAATATGATATGTTTGTTAACTTTGAGCTGTTCATTTCTTTGTTATGGACATTTTATTAGTTCATTTGTGCCTGTTACTTATATTCGTATAATGATTTGTAAATTATTGTTATTCATAATAATTTTTTTTAATATTACTAAATATGATACCATTTGTATTGTTTGTTTAGGACATTCGAATAAAGTCTTGTTTTGAAAAGTGTTTTATTAATATTTTTTCAATTCTGGAACCCCCAGTCACTAATGTTCAATATATCTGGATTATCTATAGGTATATCACAAAATTCGTACGCACTTACAAATTCTTGACATTAGTCAAGAAAATAGTTATTTCTGGCATACCTTGAGTAGCATTACAATAATGGTCCTACATCTTTTCCACAGATTAGGATGTCTTTAACTAGACTTTCTCTCAATTGTTCTAACTCACAAGAGAGAGACAAATTCTTTAAACTTGTGATGTATTGTTCTATAGTCTGTCCTTCCAGCTGTTTGGCTGTTAGGAATTTATGTCTTTCGTACGTGAGGTTACGCTTTGGGTTGAAGTATTCGTTAAATTTGGTGAGTAAAAGCTGTCTATTATATAAAATGACTGCTGGAGAATGTTTTCCATCCACTGGTGTATTTCTCAAATTTAAAAAAGCTAAATAGGGATCTTGATTATCGAAAATTGCTTTTTTGAGTGTTTTTTTGATTGTTTGGACAAACCTCTTTATTTGCCCATTGCTCTGTGGATATCGAGGAGATGATACTATTCGAATTCCCACTGAGTGGAAAACTCTCTAAATTTATGATTTGAAAACTCCGGACCATTGTCAAACAAATTCAGGAACCTATAAACGGCCAGTTACAAACAGTTGTAAATTGATCAGTTATACAAATTCTTAATGAAAATGGATTGGAGAAATACGTCAAATGCAGTGATTTCATCATGAGGGGAAGAATGTTGTTGCCTAGAATTAATTTTGTTCACTTATACTAAAATAATTGATCAATGGTTTGTTTATAAAAAAGACGATTCTGATGACACAATGATTTTGAAAAGTTATAAAAATAAATATATTGACTTGAAACCTTTGACTACTGGTGTATTTTGGCTTTGAATCAAAGGAATACACAGTAGGACTGACTAGTCCGAACAATATCTGTTCAATAAAGATAGGGAGTTTTAGAAATATTCAATAAAAATTCAATTTTGACAATGATACCGATATTTTGAACAATTGAAAAACTGTATTGTTGTCGCAAATACTCCTTTTCAGAAAATAATAATAATACATATGAATGAACGCCATTTTGGCGATAATGCTGATATTTTGAAAAACTGTATTGTTGTATATAGTACTTCATATCGTCAACATTTCACAATATATCAAAATCCGTCACAAATACTCGTTTTCAGAAAATAATAATAATCCTTATGGATGAACGCCATTTTGGCAATGATGCCAGAATTTTGAAGAACTGAAAACTGGAACTGCATTTCACAATATATCGAAATTCGTCACAAATACTCGTTTTCAGAAAATAATAATATTCCATATGGATGAACGTCATTTTGGTAATAATGCTGATATTTTGAAANTGTTATGTTTCTTTATTTCGTTTTCTATCAGACATCGGGAGACAGGTATCTCATAGAACCCCAGGATCAGACTGACAAGACCTTTTGTTCTCTGTCACTTCCGGACGTCGACCTCTAAAGCTCTGGTTCCATGTGGAGCCGGACCGCGTACTACATCTCCCTTTTTATTTTGGAAAAGCTACTAATGAACACAATCAATGTTTGTACTCTTAAACAATTGTTAAAGAAACTGTTTTCTTCCTGCAGTTGAATATTGATTACGATTTAATCTCTGTGTGCAAATAAATACAATTGTTCGTTACACTTACTAGTTAACGTTATTCATATGGTTTTAATTTTGTTTTGTAATTTACTTTCACTTAATCCCACAGATTAGGATGTCTTCAACTAGACTTTCTCTCAATTGTTCTAACTCACAAGAGAGAGACAAATTCTTTAAACATGTGATGTATTGTTCTATAGTCTGTCCTTCCAGCTGTTTGGCTGTTAGGAATTTATGTCTTTCGTACGTGAGGTTACGTTTTGGGTTGAAGTATTCGTTAAATTTGGTAAGAAAAATGGTTATTTTATCTCACTCGCCTTCTGCAAAATCGAAAGTATTGAAAATTCTCATACCTTCATCGCCTATCAGTGTTAAAAGTTGTGCACATTGCGTCGTCTCCTCTTTCTTATTGATTTCCGTGGCGGCTAAATATGTTTCGAATCGTTGTCGCCAAAATTTCCAGTTTTCCGATAGGTTGCCGTTAATTGCCATCGGAGGGACTCCTCTAAAATCCATTATTGACAGTTTCGGGGGCCAAACTCGTCTCGGTACTTGTGGAGGCGGCGTGCTTCCTTTCAATATTGAGGTTAAGAATTTTTCTTAATGATTCTTACCCCAACTTTATGTCTAAATCCTCAGACTTTTGTTTTTAGTCGTGGATGATCGTAGATACTACTAGGAACGTTGATTATTTCGACTGCGCCATGTTATGTTTCTTTATTTGGTTTTCTATCTGACATCGGGAGACAGGTGTCTCATAGAACCCCAGGATCAGACTGACAAGACCTTTTGTTCTCTGTCACTTCCGGACGTCGACCTCTAAAGCTCTGGTTCCATGTGGAGCCTGACCGCGTACTACAGCCACTGAGCCTTTAGGGCATTTAAAGTATGTCAACAGGTGATAATATTATAAAGAATATTATTTGAAGATTTATATAAACAAAAAGTTTGATCATTCATTTTATTTATTATACAAAACTACACTCTAGCATATTACATATAGAAAGAACCATCCAATGATGATCCACCAGTTCCCGAACACGAAGCATCATCTCCAGTCTTGTTCGTCCCTTACAAGACTTCCCCAGGGGATGGAAAAGTTACAGTTCGATAACCCCTTACATCAGCAGGATATTGTTCGATAACCCGAAGACGACATCAATTATTTTGCTGATATCTGCAAAGTCGGCAATAATTTGAATATAAATAGGTGCAATTGATTTGCAATAGCCAGTACCTATATTTCATAGTTATTAGTTGTTACTCTGTTCAAATAAAAAGTTTTTAAAAACTCTTTTGTGTGAAAGAGAAATATAATTCGCACGTGTAACATAAATGCGTGAAAAGCACTTATCAAATCTTCCTTTTTCCTTCCAGAAATACATTCATGCCAGAAGCATGCAAAGGGTTAGATTTTCTGTTTCTTCCGAACATGTACAAAGGTTTCATTAAAAACAATAATTCTTTGACAAAAAACAACTTTTTCAAACATATCAATTCTGGGCAACATAATCACCTTTTCCAAGTCAGCTGAAACACAAAGTGCGCTTGTTGGAAAATCGTACTCTGCATCAGCCCTGTATTTTTCACGTCCCTCCTTCGATTTTTCGATATGCTCTTTCAAGAAGTTACAGTCACTGCAGTCCTCCGACAATGACTGTTCAGTATGTTCAGGATTGTGGAGCTTAAAACTCTCACACAATTCACACTCCTCATGGCCCAATGATGCGAAGGAAATATACAAATCTTCAGATACGCATTTTCTATATAATGGTTTATATCAACACTTTATATTTGGTTGAGTTGTAATAAAATCTTTATGCATACTTCGAATGGTGATATCACTCGGAGAGAAGCGTGTTCTCTTCGATAAATGGGACACAGAAGGGTTGAAAGATTCAACATGTTTTCGTATTAAATCCTTATCAATTCGTGGAATTTTTTGTGTTTTCTTCTTCTTGCAAATGAAGGTACAATACTCTCAGGGTCTTCTTTCGCCAAAACATTTGTGATGATTTTGTCGTTCTTTGGATCATATCCTAGAGTGCACTGAAAAAATTTTTTGCACACTTCGTGCTTCTCACCATCACTTTTCAAAAAATACTTAAATGTCCTTTTATGAGCACTTTCTACACTACCGCGCCTTTTTACATCGAGCACGGTGACATTTGACGAAACAAAAATCTTTCTCTCTTGCCACTTCATCGACCAGTACTGTTTGTTTATTGGAGCCCGCTGATTCTCATTGAACAATGTTTTACACTTCCTAATGGCACACAACGCACCGGGGTCGAATATAGTGTTTGTCCTGTTACTTCTGAGTATTTTTTTCTTTTCTTTCTTGTTTTTTTTCATCATGTCTCTTCCTCTTTTTCAGTTCTCCCTTGTTAGTATAATTTTCATAGGTAATTTCACTACATGATACTGCAGTACTTTTTGGAGCTTTGGCACTGGTTGGAGCAGCTTTTGTAATGTTCTTATCATCATTCATAGAAGCATCATGAGTGGTCCTGGAAATGTCATCTAATTCCGATTAAACGCTATTTTCGGAATCAGACTGCGAGAAGTCAGGGTCTTTAAGCGAATCATCTTGAAAATTCGTTAAAGTGGGTGAAGCTTGCAAAGTTGAATATTCACTTTCACTAGTTTGCAGCCTGACCGGTTCTAAGTTAAAATATGTTTTAGCTTCTGTCTCTTCACTGTCGCACCCCCTCTCATTAGAACTTGGATTTATGGTTTCCATTGTTTGCAGCATTTGTAATATTTTTTTACCACGGGTTCCCATGTTTTAAATATCTACAATTTACCTGTTAACAAATAATATATGAAAATAAAACTATCAACAATCGAGTAAATGATAATACCTACCCCTTAAAACTTTTTGAAGGAGATAAATGTAATCTAATTTCTTTATTATTGATGAGAACTGACACGTACACACAGAGTGACTGATCACAGCCAACTGACTCTACCAACAACTGACACGGAACCAACACTTCACCTAGTTAAGTGGTTAAATCCAGAAACCAGAATTTTGGAAGGGCTTGTTACGATAAGGTCATGCAGTTGCTAGATCAGAAGCAGTTTCTCCATTTTCTGTAGGAGATACCTACAGAAAATGGAGAAACTAATGGAGATACTATGGAATACCTGATAACAAGTGGAGTTACTGCAATTTTCATAGTCTACCAGACCAGCGGATGAACACCTACTGCTTTCTAGCTTTGTAAGGTATACTTATAATTGCATAAGGAGCCTATAGACATAGGAAATTCGAAAATTGTAAAAATTGGGGATACTGCCTTCTTGCTTAGGACGGCAGTATGAACCTACTGTGTTAGCGAAACATGTCGTGATATATTTTTAAAGTTTGTGGATGTAGCTTATGAAATTACATTTTATGACTCATCCTATATCATGTGTATGATCTTAAAGGATGAATGAAGTTTATTATTATTATTATTCCAACCTAGTTTCAGTATCCAAGTTTTCTCCAAAATCAGTTTCGGAAGTATTTGTACTGGGCCAGAAAATCCTATTGGATGAAATAATCGATGTGTAACTGATAAAATGGTCCTTTTTGTAATCGTATCGAAATTGATCATTTTGAGATAAAATTTTGATTCAGACATAACTTTTGTGTAGTCTTCGATATAAATGTATGAAGTTTTTCCGAGTCAACGCTCGTCACACAATTATCGACATAAAATTATTTAAGAGCTTCATTAAATTGGAACGAGAATATGAATGATTTTGAAAACTGGAATTTTCAAGACGACATCGAAGATGAAACTCAATAACTGCACCAAGAAGAAACAGACTGCAGGTCACGCCAATAACAACTATGCGGTATCGAAATATTCTAAGTGAACCATATTCATCATACCAGAGGAATCTGAGAAAATTTCTATCGGTTTCCTTCACACTTTATTAAAA
>NW_019294750.1:0-15014 GCF_000500325.1 Leptinotarsa decemlineata | reverse complement strand
AGAGCAAGATCATTTTTGATACAACGAATTAGCATTGCAATTCAGAAAAAAATTGGTGCATACATTCTTGGCACTACTTCTCCTTCTCAAAGTCTTTATGAAATATTGTTTCCCCAACAAAATTGGTATGATATAACTGAGTTTCCTGATACCACAGATTTCTCCCTAGCTTCTTTTATTGAATACAATCCAAATGGCAATGAAAGATAATCAGAAAATATTTCTAAAAATTTTGTGGTAGAAGATTCAAGAAGCAAAGTGATCGTAAAAGATCAAATGATGAAATTGATCATATTTCAATAACTGTCAGATCATTACATATGAGTGTGTGAAATGTTTTACAAATGAAAAATTTCATTATTTTTTTATTGATAAGAAACTATCGGAGAAGAAACCTTCTGTCATCAGTAATGATTTCTATGTAGGTGAATTGATTTATATTTCAGTGAACGAAACCATAGATTCAGAGTTGAAGTAATTCTTACAAAAATAGTTTTTTCAGTACGCTTCCATTTGTTGAAGTACATTACACACCATTTTCATGAATAATATAGCGCCTTTCAACAGAGACTTTCGAACTTTGATTATTAATAACGGCCATCTTGTTGAAGCTACACCTGTCAAATTAGTTGTCATTCATTCAGTTCGTTTTGCCAAATTACCATAGACGGATATAGCATTGAACAATACGTGCAAATAATTTTTTTATCAAAATGGGTGTTTCGTTCGAACAACGTACCGCGCGCGTCGCTCATTTTACGGTCGCCATAATCGTCCTACCGAGAGGAGTATTCGCAATGTGGTGGATGATTTGAGTCCACTCGTACGGTCGACCAACACCCGTCTTTCAGCCAAAAACATCGCCGCTGGCTTTGAGGCGTGGTTCTCACTGAAACGATACGATAAGCGATGCAACAGGTGATTCGATACGCAATACGATCCTGATTTGAAACCGATCACTCATAGTCGTGCATACATAATGAAAGTAACTAATCTAGTGCACACTGGAGTGATCGTGATACTACACCGATAGTTATCAGAGTCGAGTCGTTGAGGGGGACACAGCTGACGGGTCACTTGAACAGAGGATATTGTTCGACACTTTCATGTCGGGTCAGCAAGAAGACGTGCAATCCTCTATTTCCTTCGTGAAATTGGTGGAGAAGAACATGTGCTTCTCCAGTTCCCTTGACACCAATCTCAATAAAACATGGAAACTATTTGAGTTCATTCTAAAAAACTCCAAATTTTTGTTCATGTTGAGAGAGCTCACGGGAAACCACTGCCGAACTGTGTTTGATATTAAACATTAAATGGGTGTACCCAGTATTTTCTAGATTCATGTTTCCTCTTTTGCAAGTACCAGTAAGCAAAACCGGTAAGATAAATTTCGCGTCAGTCTTTCGCAGACCACAACAAATTTTGCATCGTGACTTGGGTCTGCACCCGTACAAATTTCAATTGACCAAGGAACTGAAGGTAAACGGCCATAGACGAAGAGGAGTGTTCCCTGAATGGGCTCTTGACCATTTCTGGATAAATATATACGTGAACAGACAAAATTCGAAACGATTCCAATCCACATGAGTGTCCAACGCATCCCGAAAAAGTGACTGTTTGATATGGATTTTGGGCTGGTGGTGTCATCAGTCCATATTTCTTTGACAACGACGTTGGCCGGGCCATCACTATCAACAGCTAGCACTATAGGTCGATGACTTCCAACTTCATTTGGATTATCTGGACACCAGCAAGATGTGGTTACAACAGAACGGTGCTACATGCCACACAGCTCATGCCACATTGGATATTCCGGACGTGTGATTTGACGACATGATCATTCCACCTGAAGGTGTGATTTGACCCGTTATACTTTTTCTTGTGGGGTTTTCCTAAGTCGCAGGTGTATGCAAATAAGCCACAAACCACATCGGTCCTCAAAGCTAACATAAATCATGCAATCGGTCAAATTCAACCAGAGTCATGAGAAATTGGACGTTTCGGATGCACTTTACCTATGTTATATTCCACACAAAACAGCATCATTAGGTCTTTTTAATATCTAAAGTTGCTGAAGAAAAAAGCTTTTGGCTTTCACTTCTCCTAATTTGTACAAAAAAATGTGGGAAACTTCCAAATGAAGAAAGAAAGCAAGTTTAAATATCTGAAAGTATTTTATATGCATGATCTACACATTTTTTCGAAGAGTTCACTTCAAACATAATTGCTTTCGTCAATCCTCTGAAAGTTTCCCACATTTTTTTGTATAAATATGGGGAAAGTGAATAAATATCGTGAAGTGAAAGCCAAAGGTCTTTATTTCTCAGGTGCCCTAGTGTTGTGTACAGATGGGTAAAAAACAGAACATCAAGTCCACGAACCTTCATCATCACTTTTGAAATGTAAACATTCATATTTTTTCAAAAAACGTTCGAATGTATTGAACAGAACACTCACCGCAGTATCATAAATGAATTGAATCTGCAATTTTGCTTCCTATTCATAGTCAAACCACGCCCATTCGATCAAATATGGTAACACTGGTCAACAAAATTTTAACTGTTTTTTGTCACATGAAAACTTATATCGAACTTTGAATCTACTAGGGCTACTAACCAATATTGTATCAATGAGAAATAATTGACACAACAGGTTTTCTCTTGACATCAAAGCATATATTTTGGTGAAAATTACAAAAATCAACTACACTCAGAGACATTATTACTTAATGTACAATACATATTTATGATTTTCGTGAATATTTGTCTCCTGATAGGTCCCTCCTGAGTTTCCAACAATAATCTGCTAGCATTCCTGGACTCCATTTCCATTGATAACGCTTCTCTATTAAGTAAATGCCCTCATGGAATCTCTTCCCTTGTTCGTTACTCACAGCACCCAAATCTAGATGAGAGTCAAACATACGTATTTTTATTTTCATCTGACATTATTAGTTCCTCTATTAAGTCTTTGTGTTTTCCGTTTATGACTTTCTAGGAAATTTTAGACCAGACTCACAAAACATTTCCAGACGATTTTTTCCTGATCATTTAGTTTTTCTTTAGAGCTCTTATCTTTTATAAGTTGTCGTATTTGTTAGCCTACAAATATTTTTCCTTTAATTTTTGCATCTTTGCGCATAGCTTTTACAAATCTTTTCATCAGACTGAGTGCAACGGTGGTAAAAGTATGTCATCAGGGTTCACGAGAGGCTTATTTTTAACATTTTTACGGCCCGGAGTAAGTGACTCACGCTTGAGCCACCTTTTATTTTAATAGTGACTTTTTCGTTTCAATAACTTTGTGTCGATAAGTGCGGTTCTTTTGAAGTTTGCGTTTCATAACTTGGGTCAATATCTTCATATTCCTCATGCGAACAAGTTCTTCTGGACTGGAATCGATTTAGAGGCTTCGGCACATGCAGTTCGGCGCTATGTAGGATGGGTCTGTTGGCCGAAGACAAGTTTGTATACTGGATAGTAAGTTTGGACTTTGTTGTAATGCCTTTTATCTGGGACCCAGAATTTATCTTGATGCTGCACACTAAATCCAAAATATTCTTAATAGCACTGTTCAATTAATGGGGTTAGTAGAACACTTTCGTTGCATATTTGTGATGTATCTAACGAAAATAAGATGTATGTTACCTGATGCAATAGTTATATAGCCCCCTAAATGAATTCATTCAATATAGCTATCACAAAAAACTGGATGTGATTGAAACAAAATTATTATATATTTATAATGGGGGTAGGCCAACATAAACAAAAAACGTGTTCATGTGACAACACTATTGACCATTGTAATGATAGATACTGTAGATACTGTTAACTATATTCAACAACAATTTTTCCTATACTCCTTATCAGCCCGGAATCTCAAGTTATATTAAACATAATCACTCACCTTGATAACCATTTGTTTTGAAAGAATATTTCTTATGTGTCTGACTGAAGTTCCCAAGTAGAATAGCAGTACGTCCGATTATTCTGTAGTCATGCCAAATTTTTTTTAAACTGGATATTTTCAACTTCTGTGTGATTCCCTCCGGTTTAGTATAGAGAGGTGGAGGTTTAGGTTTCTTTGCTCTTTTATCCGGTGGTATCCATTTTTTAGTCGGAACTGGTGGATATTCAATCTTAGGCCTTGGTTTGGGCTTTTTGGTCTTTCTGGGCGTCCGACGTTTTTTTGCAGAACTATACGAATGAAATACTCACGTTAAAGAAAATTCCATCGACAGAAGAAATACTTACGCCATGTTTTGCTGTTTCATTAGATAATTTGAGAAAATATCACTGAAATTTTGCTATACACTGAAAAGGAGTTGTCACTTTTTTGTTGACTGTTGACACTACAATAAATTATCTGTTTCTGTCAAAACGCGAAAGATAAATTTTCCGAATTTCTCCAGCAATACATTTTCCAAAGAGGACAAATTTTTTGTGAAAATATGGATAAAGAAAAACAAGGTAAACAATTAGAATCAGAAGATAAACAAAAACCATCTGGGAAAAGATCTTCTAAGAGCTCTGGAAGGAGAAGTATCACTTCGGAAGATAAAAACAAAAAGGAAAATGAGTTAATTTATCCATCAATGTTTTTAAAATGTAACTCCACATGGTTTTTTCAGGAATGAAGAATTAGCAAATATTTCGGCTTCAGTTAAACAAAGTATTTTTGAGTCTGCTAAAGCTACATCCCCTAAAGATCCTGTTAAAGAACAAAAAAAGAAAGATGCTGTCAGAAAATTGAGGAACGTTGCATCAAAGAAAGACAGCATCACGAGTTCGAAAATTGAACCTTCAGTAAGGTGAGAAATCCACAAGACAAAACAACTATTATTGAAACCGATGAAAACACTTTTCAAGACAATATTTCACGCCATAAGTTCTTCTAACTATCAAAAATCAATTTTCAATTCCTTACAACCTTTTATTCATCCAAACTGCATTTCTCTTGGTTTTTTAATTTTTATATATCACAAAATTTAAATTACCTTCATATTGGTAAAAGAGAGATACTATATTTTTCAATTAGAGTCACACTTTTAAAATCTGTTTGAAAAATATATTTTTCCTTTAATCAGCTGTCACCCTATACGAACGACAACTCTCAGAAGTTGAGAAACTTGTGCGAGCTAAGGACTAACGAGGTCTTACCTTTCAACGTGTGATTCCTAAATCTTTTTTCTTTTCATTATGTTCATAGTACAAGAATCGATCTTCAGTATGTCAATGAAGGAAAATATCCTGGATATGGACCAAGACCTGAATATATTTTGCGAAGGACCAAGAGAGTGCAGAAATTTTTCGAAAAGAGAAGAGCTAATACTTCGAAAAAATTTTGTAAGTTCCGATCAGTTGATGTTCCAAAGCCAAGCTCTTCTAAAAAAGTTAATTTGAAAGTGAGTAGTGAAATTTATCACGATAAAACATAAGTGCATTTTGCTATATTACTTTTTATTGATAATATTGTTTTAAGAATATCGGCCTCGCATCGATTCTTATTTTTTTTTGATATTTCGCTACATGATGTTGGCATTTCTCATTAGCAACTTATTGGAAAAAACCAATAATCCAATATATTGCTTTGCTGACTACAGCATTCTTGGCTCGTCATTCCATTTGGATTCCAGGATACTCCAGGCTACGGAGGCGCGTCTTCACTGGTAGCAGGAGGTTGTATATCTTAATGAGGATCTAGAAGTAATTTCGAATTGGGGTGAAAGTAACTAGGTTCAATTCAATGCCACAAAAACCCAGGCATCGGTTTTCTCCAAGAAGATAAATGTCTTCAAACCGGATATAATAATGTCAGGTCAGACAATTCCGCTTTCTGCTTTGATAAGTTTGTTGGAGGTTAAAACGGACACCAATATGCTTTATGAAGCTCGAATCAGACCTTCTTTGGAGTATTGTTCTCATGTATGGAGCTCTGCCCCCAAACATACCCTGAATTTGCACCTGATTGGAGACGCGAACATCACGTGTAACCTTGATAGCCTGGAACATCGGAGAAAGGTTGGAGATTTGTCTCTCTTCTATAGATACTTTCACGGGAAGTGTTCAAGTGACTTGGTACATTTGATTCCACCAAGAGGGATACATATCAGAAATACGCGACGGACTGTGGCTGCTCATCGTTTTGAGGTTCAACTCAGTACACCTCGAACTTCACTGTTTAAGAACTCTTTCATCTGGAGAACTGCGTTCTCCACTTCCTGTAAAAGTTTTTCCAAATGGAATTAATCTCCAGCGATTCGAATCCAATGGAATCCAATGTGAATCGATACTTTCGCACAGTTACCGGTCTGAGAGCGCTTTGAGGATTTTCTTGTAGTGCTTGTGATTTGTCCTTGAAAAAAGCATCAACTTTTGGACATACGATCATTGAAGACATGAACTATAGACCATTCAGACCATTGAAGTATCAACACGACTGAAGAAGCTATTGTATAGCGAAACACGTGTTGCGTTTTTGTAAAACTGCTGAAAACTGTGAAAATTCAAGTATTTCTTGAATATGATATGGATTCTCATCAAGTATCGGCCAGTTCCATAACATACATTAAAGTATCGAAAATGTCTACCGAAGACTTTTTTGGGGGCTCAGAACTATGTATTACAATCCATAATTCAAATACCAACTTTAGGATTAGTTAATATCTACAATGACTGGATATTACAGCTGCGTAATGCGTATTTATGTTGACTCCTCAGATAGTTTGGTGTGCTAATACCTTTACCTGGCTTTGGTAAATTACGTGAAGAATGTTTATTTTGATTCAGGTAGTCTGATGTAATAATACATGCACCTGGATTTGGTCGATTGTCAATCACATTCGTTGACCCTTTCCTACCTGCCCTGTCATGCTGTTTGCTATTCTTGAACTTCTTAGAATGGATTTCCATATTCTACTGCCTTGTTCCCATGGATTTTGTGGTGGTTCCGATGTATGTTTCCAGCCATTTCTCTCTCCCCTAGAACCCTTCAATTCGATATCTGCAGTGAGGACGTAAATAGCTGAGACCTTCTCAACTTTTGCTTGAAGCAAGATATCAAAGCTGGACTTGATTTGTATGAAAGGGAGACATTTTTGGTACTGTTGATTTAAAGAATCCAATGGTGTAACATGACTCGCTGTAGAGAGGGTGCTTTCGACTTTTTTCAAATCGAAAGGGTTTTTTTTTATACTTCGCTAAAAGAGGGTCGAAGTAGCTCCAAAATTAGTTATCAGAGTTATCAAAATTTGTAATAAGTTTAAAAAAGAAATTTTTCACGAAAATGAATTATGGGGCAGAAAGCAAGATATCAAAGTGATGCGATGTGTAGAAGATATCTCAGGAAATTGGTCGAAATATTTCAACCACTGGAAATATACTTAGAACTAGAGGAACTCGCAGAAAATCTATCTCAGAGAGAAACAGTATGTAGTAAATAACTCCCTGCAGTTGCTCGTAGAAATGATGCCTCAACAACTATCGTCAGGAAATACTTCAGAAGACATAAGTGTGACACTTAATAACTGAAATATAACTGGAATTGAAGGATGATGACCCAGGCAGAAGAATGCGGTTTTATGAGTTGATGTGCGAACGTTTCATTGCAAATAGAAACTGCATGAAGAGTATTTGTTTACGTGGCGAATTAATTTTTTTCTTCAACGGAAATGTCAATCTCCAAAATGCGTGATATCGGTCAAATATTTACCTTTGAATATTTTGAGACGATCCCACACAAACTCTTGAGAAAATAAATGTTTGGGTAGTTATATGGGAACATCATATTGTTGGTCCCATATATTCAGCAGAAAATCTGACTAGTTATTTATATTTGTAAACTTCTTGTCATTCACCTACGGATTCAAGAAATTATGGCTATAATCAACATCAATTCGAAAATCCAGTTGTTTTTCAACAAGATGTTTGTTTGAATATGCATGTGGATTGGAGGACCTATTCCATTGAAATGACCTGCTCGTTCACCGGATTTGACTCCTATCGATTTTTTCCTCTGGAGCTATATTTATTAGAGAGTTCTCACAACCTATGCGATACGGGAAGTTAGAGATGGAATTACCTAAACTTGTGTTAACATTACCCCAAAAACATTTCCAAAAGTTTGGAATGAGTTCGAAAATAGACTGTTTTACTATCAGTTGGTTCAAGGAAAACATTGTGTGAATCAGTTCAAATGATTTTTTTTCAAGTATGAGAGAAAAATAAAGGGGTTAAAATTACCTATTGCAAAAGATGTTATTGATTGATTTCTCTTTCCAATGAACATTCATTTCAGAAGAATGGAAATACCTTTCATACGAAATGTTAAAGGACCCCTTTGTTTGAAAAAAAAGTTGATAGCGCCGTCTCGGTGGCGATTCATTCATATTTGAATTTCACGGAAGAAAAAGTAGTTTCAAAACAACTACTTTCATATGAACTTTGAATTGTACACCAATAACTTTTTTCTATCCAGTTTGTCTTTCAAACATTCATCGCATTATAAATTATTTTATTCACGCAGGACGTAAATATATAGAAAAAATAGTTCAGAATAAGTGGCTAGATCAGGGGTTCCCAATCGGCGGTACGCGTACATTCTTCCGCCTCACAATATGGCCAGTGATTGTGAAATGTTTATATGCTGTTGTAATGGTTCGTTGTGGGTGTTGTGATAATTAATTGTGATTTCGTCTAAGAAAACTGAACTATGAAGAGATTTCTGACGTCCTCTTTTACTCCAAAGGATTGTACTAAAAAACCTAAATCACTAGCCAATCGTAAATACGATGAAAGCTATTTACAATACAGTTTTATAGTGAAGCCAGGGACTGAAACCAGTGACATTCCTATTTCTTAATGTGTTGTGTGTATGTGTGTTGTCTTGAAACACTTTCGAAACAAAGCATAAAGCCTTCTTTACTGATGCGACATTAGTATACTAAGCACCCTGATTTGACTGATAAGCAAAATGATTTTTTTAATAGAAAATATAATTTTTTAAAGAAAGAAATCCAATGTTTGAAGAAGTTTGTCAATACTGATACTAGTGATGCACTGTTTGGAACCTTTGGTGTAGTAATGAATATTACTGGAATTTTATCCCTACACCAAACCGTTATTTCAACACCTCGACACGTGTTCCGATCATCAAATGATCATCTTCAAGAGGAAAATTAATCTTTCTTACTTGGTGTTAAAATAACGGTTTCCTCTTGAGTATCTTCAAGAGAAAGATTAATCTTCTATTAACCTTAATATTTATTTCTATACCAAAGTACTTGTGATGCACTGTTTGGAACCTTTGGTGTAGTAATGAATATTACTGGAGTTATTTTAATACCTCGACACGTGTTTCGATCACCAATGGATCATCTTCAAGAGGAAGATCAAACTAACTGCCTGTTAGTTTGATCTTCCTGTTGAAGATGATCACTTGGTGATCGAAGCATTATGTCGAGGTATTGAAATAACGGTTTGGTATTGGGGAAAAAACTCCAGTAATATTCACTACATCAAAGGTTCCAAACAGAGCATCAAAAATATCAGTATTGAAAAACTTCTTCAAACGATGGATTTCTTTCTTCGATCGAAACACGTGTCGAGGTGTTAAAATAACGGTTTGGTGTTGGGATAAAAGTCCAGTAATATCCAATACTGACACTAACTTAATAAGGGCGTCATGCCTTGTTAATTTAAGAGTTGCGAAGATGGAGAGTCTCGTTCAATCGGTGAGACGCTTTCAGTGCCGGCCTCTATGGATATGGTCCAAGCCGTGTTAGGAGAAAAGGCAGCCAATAAAATTCAAAAAATGCCACTGTCAAAAAACTCAGTAAAGAGACAAATTGTCAATATGTCTAATAATATTAAGGAACATCTAGCTTTAACAAGAATGCACTTGTTTTGCACTTCAAGTTGACGACAGCACCGATGTTACAAACATAACGCAGCTGCTTGTTTTTAGTATGTGGTCAAAGTAGGCATTCCCTGGTCAAAATGTATTGGCTTGTGTATAGATGGGGCAAAAGCTATGTCTGGTAAAGCCCTGTCTATGACAGGGCTAGCAGCTGAAATGAAGAAGTTGCTCCTGAGTGCAAAAGTACGCATTGTGTCATCCATCGAGAAGCATTAGCTGCTGAAGGTATGCCGGAGAATCAACTCCGATCTATCAGATGCTGTGAAAGTTATTAACTTCATAAAGGCCAGGACTCTAAACACAAGATTATTTTCCTTGATGTGTGAAGAAATGGATGGCAAGTTCAAGACTCCACTCCTGCATACAGAAGTGTGGTGGTTATCTTGGGGGAAAATTCTGAACCATCTCTTTGAAATGAGATCAGAAGATTTCATGTTTTGAGTGAAATAAAACATGACATGAAAAAATGGTTTGTTGATGAAGAATGGTTGTCAAGATTGGCTCATCTAGCCAACATTTTGGACAAACACAACACACTGAACTTGTGACTTCTGGCATCAAACAAAGCTTTTACAACCAGTGACAAAATGAACTCCTTCGAGAAAAGTTGGTCCTGTTTTGTTCACAAATGCAGGAGAAGAGTTTTTCTGATTGATTCGGCCGTTACTTGATGAAAATCCTTCTACAACTCACTTCTACTACAACTCACGATTTGATATCCACAAACTTTGTGGAGATCAAATCATGAGTTGTAGTTCATGAAATTATAGAAGAAAAATTTACCTACATTTTCCACTCTAACATCATTTTTTTGAAGAAAACGAAGTATCTCCAATGCCAGATGTGGTTACAGATATCATTGTTCACTTGAAAGGCTTTCAAAAAAACTTTATGAGGTATTTCTCTAAAGATTATTCAAAAATGGACTAGATCAGAAATCCTTTTTCGAGAACCTCATCAAATGGATTGGAACTTAAAGAAAGTTTTATCAATTGTACAGAAAATAGTTCAATGAAAGATTATTTAATTCGGCTTTGATTTTCCAGCAAGCTCTGCTATTTTTGATACCATTTGTTACGATCCGAACGATACGTTTCGGATACGTTGTTACGATCCGAAAAAATCCACTCTCACTTGTGTGAGAGTGGATTTTTTGAACTCTTGTACATAAAAAATAAACATGGAAGCAGAATAATTGTTGAAGAAGACTCAACAGTGAAGATGACTTCCATCACTCTTAATGTTGATATTTCAATCACAGGCAAACAATAACAATTTCCTCACTGAAGACTATGAAAGTAAATTTTGTATGATGATACTTTTTTTCCTGAGTTTGTGCCAAGTTTTAAGATCTATGGGTGATAAATATAACTAAAAATCAAAACCATTTCCCGTTCATTATTAACATGTTTAAATAAACAAATATCTAACCATCAAATATAAAGTTTTCTCGGAAATTTAATTCAGAAAGCCTTTGAACACTTTCATAAAAGTAAATATTATACGTTCATTAAAATATTTAGGTGTGGTGGTATGCGAAAATTTTTCAAAAAGTCAATTATTACGCATGTGCAAAAACGTTGGTAACACCTAGTCTATATAGACAATTGACATCAATAGTGGCTGTTATCTGCCACTTCCATAGGTGCTGGATGTTAATTCAGCTTGATCTTGAACAGTACGCAGGTGCAAAAAGGTTGGGAACCACTGGTCCAGATAGACAATTGACATTAACAGTGGCTGTCATCTGCCACTGCCATAGGTGTTGGATGTCAATTCAACTTGATCTTGAACAGTAAGCAGGTGCAAAAAGGTTGGGAACCCCTGGTCAAGATGGACAATTGACATTAATAGTGGCTGTTATCTGCCACTGCCATAGGTGCCGGATGTTGATTCAGCTTGATCTTGATCTTCATCTTCATCTGATCTTCAGGTCAACTTGGAGATGAATGGTAGCATTCATTTTGAGATGAATTGCTTTCTTTCTTCTTCCAGATGTTTTTCATATTGTGAATTTTAACAAGATTCCTATGCTTGACAGTGAATCAAATAAGCGTATGAATGTCTTTACGTACATTTATCGATGAAACTTCTTTGGTTGTATCCCTATCCACAGACGGATGAGGAATTGGAGCTGAAGAAACCAAAAAGTGGCATCATTATAAATGAAAAAGAGTTACAAGAGAAAGATACCGCAGGCGATTACGATAGTTTCGATTTGGTTTTCACTAGAACTCCCCGACCGTAAGTTATCTGCAATATAATTCAGTAGTCAGTGATTATACTAAATTGAATTAAGAACACTTTTGATAGAATTGAATGAATTTGTGGAAATATAATATGGAAAAAGCAATACATTGAGACTCATTACTTGAAACAATTGAAGGTTTTGATGAAATGGACGATCCTTCATTCAAAAATACAGATTATATGAATTTTTTGTCTGTCTTGTTTGAAAGGTACTGTAATATTTTTAATAACCAAGGATTGAACAAGCTATCTGCGTTTTTCATTTGTAATGAATAGGGTGGCCAATGGAAACTTTCCACCCCAATTATATTCCGGATATGCCCAAGTTCCGGTAAAAAAAGTTTAGGAAGTTACTTGCGATGAATCTTCCAAACGGAAAACATTGGACAGTGCCTGATGGTTTTACGTCAGCTTTCTGCAAGGTATTAGCTGAGTTAGTTTGTGTTTTTCCGTCGGGTATCTGTGAGGTATAGTCTAAGATCCCTAGGCCCCAAGACGTTACTTATTTTTGAAGTAACGAATTTTACGGTATAGACACTCTTCTATGTATTTAAGAGTGTGTGTGTACTAACTAGTTTGACTAGGCGGCCCGTTTACAGGTAGCAGGTAGAAAAGGTAGACAAAACATAACTTACTTTTGTTAAATTCGAAGTGCAGATTTTTATATATGTAACATAGAATATTATTAAAAATAAATATTTCATATTGACAGACCTATTTATACAAAAATATAGAAATGCAGTAAAAATATGATCTTCTTCCATTATTATTTAATTAAGTCTCAATCTTCATAGTTAGCTTCATATGAGTTTCGACTTTCATCCTCGAACCAATCCTGAATTTCAATATTCAAGTCGTCATCATCGTTTTTATCTTTGTTCGAATCTTCTGAAAATACAAAAAACATTATTGAAGGTATGGATTGCTGTGCATATAAAAAATGAATTTGATGTGAACTTAACATATCTGATTCATTTTCGAGTAATTCACTGACAGAACTTGGTAACTGATCACCATCGAACCAGTAAAATTGATATTGGTTCTCATCCAATGCCCACCCATTATTCTCTAGACTGAAATCAGGTAAATTTTGTGTATGTGCATTATTCCATATACTTGCGATGTAGTTTGCTCGACAGAATTGTTGGAATAGTTCACTTTTACAGGGTGGTAAATTACATGAATCAAAGTTTCTCACGCTTTTCCTATTATTTCTTCACTCATGTCAGATACTGTGTAAGTAATAATGAAAAGTTGAAGTCTGACAGCATCCACATCGATTATCCCGGGAACATTGTAAACATCGCAAATAAATTTTTGTATTACATCGAATACTTTTTGTTTTGTGTCATAATCCGTAAATAATTCTTCTTAACCGAATTGGAGAAACGCTTGTTGATATTCTACATTTTTTTTTCAATATATTGAAAGGTCTTTGTTTTCCTCTATTGAAGAAAGCAGGGTTATAGTCACACCCTGTGAAAGCAAACTTCTACATAGAGTTGGCAAACTTCTACATAGAGTTGATCCCAAGTGCTCATAGATTTTTGTTATTTCTACATATCTTTGCTTATTTCCAATACCAGTTAATATCCAAACGTGTGAATTATCATGTTTCATGTGATGCATATTTCCTAGCATTATTACTGCAATGTCAGTATCAGAACATTTAACTACAATGTTTGCCTGGGTATTAATGTTGCACAGATGATAAATTATTTTCGTGTCAGCTTCTTCGTGCTGTGGACGCGATAATTCTTCATTTATATTAGCTTCTATCATATTATTATTGACAATAAAATAATGACATTGCCTGAAATTAACATTAATCTGCTTATTGCCAATAAATGGTATCATCTCATTACTTGCCCAGTGCAGAAAGAATAAAAAAGTCGACAAGTTCTTCTTTAAACCGTGAGTTTTTTAATTCTTTAGCAAAATCAGCAGGTCGAACTTGATCAGGTCCGGTTATAGTAAAATCAAGTTGTGTACATTCCTGTCGTAGTAATCTCTCATAATTTTTGATGGAGGGTGTAAAATACTGATCGAAAATTACTTCATATGTACTTGCATTTAATTGTGTTACCATTTGTAACATTTCCTTGGAAATATTTCCAAAGGTATTAGGCACACTTTTCATTGTATGAAGTAGAAAAATACCGTCAATAATTAATACATCAAGTATAATGGTGGATGATGTTTGATATTTCTCTCTAATGATTTCATTAAAGCAGATTTTTGAGTTGTATAAATGGCACCATCAAAATGGTACATGGATAATGGCACTGGAGTTATAGGATAAGATAAAATTTTCGATATGTCGATTTTATGATCCATAGATATGCTAAGCATACGTCCAAATAAATCTCTTTGAACACGCACTTCTTGAATTTTACCAGCAACTTTTGTTTTCTGCTTCTTCAAATAATCTTGAGAAAAATTGAGTAACGGTGTTCTTTTAATGCTCTTTTCAAATATATTTATATCTGCTTCACATTCTTCAATAAACAATTTGGGTTAAATTTCTCCATTTTTTTCAATATTAAGAAGAAATTGTTCAACAGGCTCTGATGCGGCTTTGCCCGATGAAATATTTATTAACAACTCCTTTGGTACTCCTACGTCAAATGGGTTAATAAAAACATCGAAAGTCTCGATAAATTATTGTAATTGATTGATACTATGTTTGATATTGTGATTGTTGAGTTCAGCTGTAACATCTTGTTCTTTTAGTAAATCTAACTCTTTATAAACATGACTGATTACGGATGATCTCAAATCGTGACTCCGAGCCCATCGTTGTCGTGCAGAAATTGAATTTGTAAATTGTAATATTCCTGAAATATCAA
>NW_019294749.1:2772-22808 GCF_000500325.1 Leptinotarsa decemlineata | reverse complement strand
TTTCAAATAACCAATTTTTTTCGAGATTTTTGACCTTTGACCTCGAATAAATTTTTTTCCAGGCATCGCAATCATTCGAAATTTTAAAATCTTATTTTTAACTATGTTTTGATCAATCACACGCGTTTGCAGCTTGTTGTAAATTTATGTACCTTCCAATGTCTAGATTGACCGGATTACAATATGAAGTAGTTTTGGAATATATTTTACAAAAATATCAGCAAAATCGTCAGCAGGTTTGATAATTGTTTCTGAAGAACATCGATCTACTTGAGTCCATTGATTATATGTACTCTCGTCTGAAAAGTTCTCCATGAATAAGCGTTCTAAGATAGTTTTCAATTTTTCCGAGCCAGGACAGTCATTGTATTCTCCGAAATAACACTCATTTGTAGGTTGATGTAGGTTGTAGGTAGGTTGAGAAATAACCATGTCCATGCGATCTCGATGCGACAAGAATGGCTGATTTTAATTATTGAGTTTGAGTTTACGAAGCTTTGCTCCATACAACAGGAGTTTCAATTTTCATGAATTTGACAAACACATACCACGAAAGTACTGTATGCATCGGTAAGAACACATTCATGTATCACTGATGGTGCAGTGAGGAAACCACTGGTCTAATTGGATAACTCTGTGCAGTTTTATGGGTGAGTATAATTTTGGAATTTGGGGGTTCAACTTCTTGAATTTAGGAAATTTTGAAATGCTGAAACGTGATCCAACTAATTCTTTCCAAAGACAAGTGAAAGTTTTTTTTTTAAATTCAATCATACTTTTTACTAAAAGGGAAATGTTCAAAATAACATTGATGAATCCCCAAATTCCAAAATTATAGTCACTCATAAAACTGCACAAACAGAGTTATCCAATTAGACCAGTGGTTTCCTTTGTCACTGCACCATCAGTGAAATTATCAGGAAGGCTAATCAGTATAATCTTGAACCATTGTAAAACGAGAAATCATTGACCTTTTGTCGTTATTTTCAATTCCACAACAATATTTATTCCTCCTCAAAAGGTTTAATTATGGGAAACCCATTAAGCCCCTCACTTGTAGAAATTTTCATGGATATTCTAGAGAAGTCGATCTTTAATCATCCTTCGATTAAAAATTTCTTGTATTAGCAAGGATATGTGGATGACATTTTGGTATGTTTTACAGGTAATAAGAGACAATTAGATACTTTCCATAGTGATATTAACAAAATTCATGAAGACATGATTTTTCAATTCATCACAAACCGTCCTATACGGATATTACTATACATTACGATTCTACCCATCCTTATCAACACAAAGTAGCAGCTTATAATAGCATGATTCACAGCTTAGTCAATATCATCAAGCAAATTGCGGTTAACAATGGGTTTAAAGTCGAATTAAGAAACAAAATACTTGCCAAGAAAGTCTACGCAAAAGCGATTCGAGACGTTTTTCCTATTGATAAAGTAGATAATCAAAATTATAGAGCTTTAACGTATTTTGGACAAACAACGGAAAAAGTGGTTTCATTTTTGAGGAAACGAGATATTGAAATTTCATATAGAACAAGTAATACGTTGAGAAAGTTTGTTCAAAATAATAAAGAGAAAACATTCAAATTCGTGAAATCAGGAGTATATAAATTAAAGTAAGGAACGTGTCCTAAGGTCAAACTGGCAGACCATTTAGGAATCAAATCCAGGAATATCATACGAGCTATGTAAATAAGAAAACAAATTCAACATATTCAAATTACCTTCTAGAAAAAATAACAGATCTTTAACGAAGAGTTCGAAAGTTTGCACATAGAAAATGAAGGTTTGAAACTGAATCATTTGTAAGCAATGGAAATTATTAAACTTAAAAATTCAAACATTCTAATGAATGACCAACTAGATTAGAATAGATCACCATTATTGAACTTGTTTTCTTAAAAACCCAGAAAGAATTATTATTGATGTAGATGTAAGGTAATATGCTTCAGTTGATCATAATTGAACAGGTACCTTAGATACCTGCATAAATATTAGTGTAAGAAACAACTTAAAGTATTTAAATCACTTGATAAAGCTACTGTGTTCGCAAAACATGTTGTGATATATTTTTCAAATAAAGTTTGTGGAGATCAAATCGTGAGGCGTAGTTTTTGAAATAACTATGGAATGACAAGTAACGGCCGAATCAATCCGAAAAAAACATTGATAAAGTTTGAAATCAAAATATATGCACGTTTTTTCGTCAATTCATGAACAGTTTACTTTTTGTTTTTCGATCAGTATCCAGAAGTCATATTAACCCCTTATCGGTTTTTGACACCATATGGTTACAATATTTCCCTTAATGGGCAAGGCAGTAGAGAAGCTTATTAAAATTTTCAAATCGAGAAAATGATTCAAAATAACTCACTGACTTCCTTGAAAGTGTCAGTATATCCATATTGATAGTAGTTATCCGATTGAAGGTTGTAACCATATGGTTACAATGACCACTAAATTGGCATTGCCCCTCATACGTATCAAATTCATTATGATGTATACATTTCTGCACATGACAGCTCAAGATTTTCAGTAGGTTGAAATACATATTCATAGAATTTATTTTTCACACATTTTAACATAATATAATAATTTTATTTTTTTGTATGAAATATTTTAAAACAGTTCTTCATGCCAGTTAGACATAATCTTGCATCACATTTTTCGCACTTCAGGCGGCTTGTACCGTTTACACAGTGCCTGCATCTTCCCTTGCTTGTGTGTATTTGCCAATGAGCATATGAATCAGTCCTTGAAGCAGAATCCGGTCTATCAGAAACCGTACGATGTATAATTGGTACTCCAATGTCAAAGCTGGGTCAACCTCTTCTGGCTTCCTTTCCGCAACGAAACAAACCCATCGCAACCTCCAACCTAAATTGTTTGAGAGGTATATATTTTTGGTTCAAAGCTGCACAATCCATTCCATAAAGAAGCCATGCGTTCACAACCGTCACATCTGAAAGATATGCAAATATGGGGGAGTACCATCTTTTTGTTTTGTGAGGTGTTTTATAAAGACCCATGAGAGCATTAGCTGTATCAACACCACCCATATGTTTATTATATTGTTTGACGATTGCTGGACACTTGATATCTGTTTTTGTCCTCGTATTTTTATTGTATCTCTTCACAGTGTCTATGGGCTCTATGCCATATAGAGTACTGCCTTTGTCTTTATCGGTTTTGTCGTCATAGCATCCTCTCTCTTGTTTCTGTTCTGTTTCTCTTGTTTCTCTCTTTGTCAGTTTGTATCGGGCAACCAGCAATTCTATTGGCTCGTAGTGTTCCCAGGCTATTTATTTTCATTTCATCCTTGAGATACAAGAAGAGTGGCAGACTAACGAAATAGTTATAAAAAAATAGAGTCCAATTACTTGGATAATGCAATGATTTTGCTAAAGCAATTACAGTTGCAGCTCCAACACCCAAGTCAAACTCGTTCACAGCAATTTCATTCGTAGTTCCCTTCAAAACATCAAAGGTATTCGAACCTTGGTAGGGAATAAAATCTAATATATATCCGCTTACACCAGCAATAACAAAAAATGTATACCCCCATTTATGGGTTATGTGTTGTTCATTCCACATATATCTTTCTTTGTCCAGCTGAAAGTTGGTCCTTTTTTTTCTTCTCCCTTTTTCTTTTTTTTGCTGTTGGTTCCTCTATCTCTGCGTCCCCTTTGTCGAAATTTTGTTCAATTCCAGATATATCTTCCTCATCTGATTCATTATATGCTGAAA
Source organism: Leptinotarsa decemlineata (assembly GCF_000500325.1). NCBI lineage: Eukaryota > Metazoa > Arthropoda > Insecta > Coleoptera > Chrysomelidae > Leptinotarsa > Leptinotarsa decemlineata. Next base: position 19,044 of record NW_019294749.1, on the reverse strand, counting down.
AAAATTCGATTATCACCTCCCCACTTCCTTATATTATGTCGTCGTCGAAACTATCAGTTCCTGAAGTTACAGTTACCGTTTGCCTAATTTTGTTTTGAATTTGCTTCAGTCATATTTTCCTCATCATCAGAACTTCCAGAACTATCGGAAATATCAGGCAATGGTGGAAGTTTGAATTTCTTTCTCCCATAAAATGAACATGAGGGAATTGTTCCAAGATTTTCCATGAATATATATTTCGAAACCTAGATGAAACACTTTTTCAGTATGGGCAATGTAACCATATGGATACGCATATTTCAAAGTCAACATTGCTTCTATATTCGTGTAAATTGGATCGGAAACAAATAAACAACATATTACCTGATTCTTTCACAAAACAGCAGTGACACTATAGACATAAAATTACTATGGTTTCAGTAGGAATTGAAACTTTTATACGAATGTCACACATAACCTGTAACGCTGCAGCGCTACCAACAGGCATAACCTCTAGAACGAAACTGCAGTAACATTAGTTACAAATAAAAGTGGTAAAAAACATAGAAAGTTTCAATTCTCTTTTCTTCATTATGGAATACGCCAGATGAAGCCATTGTATGGCGAAACACGTGTTGCGTTTTTATAAAACAATTTAGTGAAAATATCACAATAAAGTGTGTTTGGAATACGTTAGTTATGGATTTTCATCAAGTATCGGTCGATTCCATCATATTTCTTCATTATGATTTCCTACCACGTAGTAACGGCTACATTCATCAGTTTAATAATGAAATTACTTATTGAGCACAGAACTGTAGATCAATCCAATATTGCACGGAACATTTTCCAATGTGGCCTCCCTCAACAAAACATGAAATATAATTTATGATAACCCGAAATATCAATGAATTATAAATAGATTCACAACAAAAATTGCTAAGACTTCCAGATACGCATATGCTACTGAAGATGTCTGCCTCAGTAGCATACAAAACGCCCCTAATCCTCCTTCATATTTGTTTCGAAATGACTGAGGCTCAGGTTCACTAAATTCATTCAGAATTTCACAAGTAGGATACTCAGAACAACTTTCATTAAATTGATGAGAATGATATGTGAATATATGTTCAACAAGTGAGTCAGAAAAAGTTCTCTACAGGATGAAAACTTTTCTGTTGATGCTTTTTCACAAAGTTCTTCATGTCCACAATCACGAAATGTGGAATTCATTCGATAGTATAGAAAGTAGGAATCCATGCAATCAAAATAGTTCTTCAAATTGTAGTTGAAGTTTGAAGACGCACGGCATATAATGAAAATTTTGTAGGTAATAAAAAATCATATTAAAGAGAAAAATATATATCATTCAACTACATACCTATTCCCAATATTATTCAAAAGATAATGAAAACCAAAACCATCCACTTTTGATAAAAATGCATGCTTACATCTCAGTTCAATAGATTTACAATAAAAAGATCATTCAAAAGGCCAACGATGAACAGTACCTAATGTTAGGTTAGGTTAAGTCCAAAGTGAGTGGGTCTATTCGACCCTCCATCGCAACCAGCAAGGGTTGTGGCTCATATCTATTCACACTCGACCAAATAAACCCAGCTTCTCAACGAAGCCGATTAGTTTGTATGGTGAGTGGTATTTCAGGTCAGATGGTAAGAGTACGGTTCTGCCGAATTCTAAAAACCTGATTCGGTCCCCAGCACTACAGGCACAAAGTATATGCTCTGCTGTTTCATCGTTAATGAGGTAGTCAGACAGTCAAGGTGCAAGATTCCCACCTTGATACCCGCGACAACCTTCCAATATGACGGTTTTTGCACGTCAGCTACACCTGACGATACCTTAAATTCAACGGTGCAGGGCTTTTTCGCCTCTTCTTTCGGTGAATCATCACTTGAGCGCAAACGTTTGCTAACCTGCCCATGGAGGGTTTGTTTCTCCACCTGGGACAGATTTTGCGTACGCCGCTCAAGAATTTAGTGCAAGGCGGTTTCATAAAGTACCCCGCTCTTGAGGAGACGACTCAGTCGTTTCCTGACTGCACCACCAAACCTTTTTTTCAAGTTCAGTTATTGGATCAGGAGTTGGAAAGTTGAGAAACTCTCACTCCTGATCTACATTTACAGGGAGGTCAGTTAGAATTGTAAGCTCGACATCCATCTCCTCTGTAGACTCGCTCCTAACCTGAATTTACAAGGAGGTCAGTTAAAGTTGTGAGCTCGACATCCATCTCCTCTGTAGACTCGCTCCTACAGGCTCAGTACAGGCTGTATATCAACATTGCCATTACACCTGTAATAAGTTGCTAAGGTTTATGAAAAGTGCTATGTTATCTGCCTTTTTAAAGGTACCAAAACTTTTTGATTTCATTGCCCATTTGTACGCAATTCATTCGGTTTCTGAACTTATAGAATACGTAGTGCTTGAAAAAATAAGGAAACATAAGCTTTTGCTTTGATTTCTTCCACATCATGAACATAACCGCATCAAAATTATCAGTAACTAGAAGCTCTACAGTTTTCTTTTTGTCAGAATGAACATCTCATTCCATTGTGCTGAGATTTATCAAAGACTTAACTGGCAACGGAACCATTTTACGGAAGGGAAAACTATCATTCCACAAATCCAATTTCGGCAAAACTCTGGTTGCAAGAAAGCGGACAGTTTGTCTTTTCGTAACCAAATAGTAACCGAATAGTAAACCGAATAGTAACCGAATAGTAACCGAATAGTAACTTACAAACTAATCTATAAATATGTTGAATACATACGATTTTCAGTTACACCCCATCCTGATACAACAGCGACGTGTCCATTCATCTCATCATCTTGTGTAGGTAAACAGATTGGTTTCACATTTTCTGAAAAATTTTATTGAATGAAAAANACAGAGGTATTTAGAGCGGGACAGTGGGTAGCGCGAGTAGTAGCGAAAGTGGCTGAGTGTAAACGTGGCATTACAAGTGGCCGTCGATGGGTATGTGTCGAATAATTTTACCATTGACGCTGGTGTTCACCAGGGATCCATATTGTCTCTACTCTCTTTTTATTGTATTTCAACCACTTATTGGAAAAAAACAAGAATCCAATATATTGCTTTACTGACGACAGCACACTTGTCTCGTCATCCCATTTGGATTCCAGGACATCGGCTGTGGATGTACATTTTCACCGACAGCAGGAGGATCTTGAGGTGATTCCGAATTGGGGTGAAAGTAACCAGGTTCAATTTAATGCCACGAAAACCCAGACATCGATTTTCTCCAAAAAGATGAAAGTATCCTAACTGGATAGTTTGTTGAGGGTTGAAATGGACACCAATATGTCTTGGCACAATTATGTCGCTGAAATTGCAAAGGCTGCTTCACAAAAGCTTGGAACACTGTTCCAAACCAGAAAACTGTACACACCTCAGCAACTTTTGATGATTTATAAAGCTCAGATCAGACCTCCTTTGGAGTATTGTTCTCATGTATGGAGCTCCGCCCCTAAGTATATCCTGGAGCTGCTGGTTGGAGATTCATCTCTCTTTTATTCTTTTACGGAAGGTGTTCAAGTGATTCCGCCAAGAGCGGTACATATCGTTTTGAGGTTCAACTCAGTACACCTCTAACTTCTTTGTTCAAGAACTCTTTCATTTGGAGAACTCCGTTTGTGTAAAATGGACTTCCTGAGAACTTTATTCTGAATGAATTCAATCTCCAGCAATTCAAATCCAAATTCAAATCGCTACTTCCTCTCAGGTACCGCTCTTAAGAGTGCCTTGAGGATTTTCCTGTAGTTCTTGTGTTTTATCTTTGCAAAAAAATCACTGACTTAGGAGAACGGGAAGCACTGAATATCAGGCTCGGACAACAGAACACAACTGGAATTTTTGAACCAGGTGATCATCAGTTTGAGCTAGAGATCCAAAATCACGTTATTGCAAATTTCACTATTCCAAAGGCAAACACTGCTATGAAATAACAATGAACACAAAATTATGCAACGAATATTAAATTTTTCAAAAAGTTTTTTATCTATCCTAAAAAATAGTACATTTTGAAGCTACTCAGGTACAGTGTTTTATTCGAAGGTGGTTGACAATGTTTCGTGGTGTATTTCATCAGTTCGCACTTCCATTGTCTAATATAATATAAATTGATTTGAAATCCCTGAAAGAATCTGTAAGAAATTTAAAAAGATCAACCGAAAAATAACAATTTTATCAAACAAAAGACTGAAATTACAAAGAAATAACATATAAGCAACAATCATAAAAATTATTAACAATTGAAATATTAATACAAGCTGAAAATTAAAATATTTAAAAACATTATTAACAAAAAATGAAAAAATTAAAATCAAAAGATTCCAAATAGTCAGATCTCGGAGAAATGAGTCCAGTTATCACTCGAAGACGATTGTGGACAGGGACGCGCCAAGTAACTTCGGCGCCGTCGTGCGAAATATTGATAAGCGCCTTTATCAAAATTACCAGGGTAGAAATATTATAATCAATCACTATTTGAATTATCATGTTGCGATTTGCCCTTCAACAAACACTTTTATTTGTAACTAACGTCCTGAGAGGACATTTTCAAACTTATACATTAAACTAACCCTTATATAGCACCCCTGTAGGTAATGACAGAGGTACTTGGCTTGATTGCATTTTGCATTTTGTTCATTAGTTATAATGCGGATTTGCTAATTTAAAAACCGGTGAGTAAACTAAATCGATTTGATCATTTAACAGGTTGCACCCGCAATGTTTATGCTTGTGAATTTCCAGGGTATCTAAATAATAGAGTTTGTAACCCTTCCCTGCAAAGTGCAAAGTTTCCGTATCGTTTAGGTTCGGGAACTTGTGATTGCATGCCAAGGAATGGTTTGAAAACGTCAAATCATTTTTCCTAGTCTGAAGCACCTTTCATGTTCAGCATACCGTTTTTGGAAATTTCGACCATATTTTCCCACATAAACATTATTACACTCCGGACACTTAAGCTTATAAACTCCATATTTCTCCAACTTGTCCACCTTATCTTTGGCATTAAAAAGGAAATCAGATAACCTGGCATGTGGTCTGAATGCCACTTCCACAATGTTTTTTTCTGAAGAAACCCGCAATTGTCTCTGTTCTTTTTCCAAAATGTGTTAAGAGTTACCCATTTCTTGATTTCTGGTTGTTTCACCTAAGGGTATATTAATCTGTAAGTGAATTTACGGCTTTGTTTTCTGACTCACTTCTAAATAGTATCTGTGTTGAAACCATTATTATGACCTATCTGTGTAGGTAATTATATCAATTTCCTTCTGTGCAACATTGACTTGTAGGATGCTAATTTATGACTGTCTGGCTGGAAAAAATCGCTTGGGACGGTAATGGCTGTATAGCTAGGTTTTCTGAAAACATTGGACTCAAATTTATTCTGATTGTATGTAATGCTCAGGTCTAAGAAATTTATCTGTTTCTCTATCTCTGTTTCGAGTGTGAACTGAATGTTGCTATTGAGATTATTCACGAATGTCAGGAATTGGTTCAGCTGTCGTGTAGTACCTCTGAAACAGATGAGAATATCGTCTACATATCTGTACCAAAAATAAATATGTTTTTTACCCAGGTCGGAATTCACTATAGTGGTCTCCAAATAAAAATAAAAGTGGTAAAAAACATAGAAAGTTTCAATTACCTTTCATTCATTATGATTTCCTACAACGTAGTAACGGCTAGATCCATTAATTCACATATTGTTTTTTGTATAAACTGTTTATACCATCATGTGCTGATCACTCTCTTATTCAACTCCATTTATTCGCAAAACAAATTGAATATAATCTCAAAAATAATCAAAAAGGAATTGGAAGGAAAATATTTTCTAGGGAAGATTAGTGTTTGGCTTTTTACTTCTAAATTTGTATACAAAAATTGTAAAAAACTTCCAACTTCTACAAAGATGTGTAGATCACTAATAAAAGTTACTTCCAAATACAAACTGGAAGAAAAAAGGTCCCTCAATACAATTAATCTCATAAACTTTTAGTCATAAGAAAATAACTTTTCCTATTCAGTTTGTACTCCAAACATTCGTAATGGAATTCAATCCGATATCATTTCAAGGAACACTACACAATATCATGATATAACATTTCACTTACATAGAATACTATCATCCTAGATGACGGACTTTGAAGTTTCGAAATAAGACCACTCGTCTTATTCCCATAATTTGCGTATAATGATGGAGAAGTATGTAGCCAACACTTGTTTCGTGTTACCAAAATAATATTGTATATATAGATTGTTCAATATTTCTAGGTGCAACCAATCACTGGGAGCCAATTATGTGCCAATGGAAAGAAAGAAGACGCTTGTAAAGGTGATAGTGGAGGTCCTTTGATTAATTCGACTGTTGACGTTGACGGAGAACTGAGGAATTTCCAAATCGGGATCGTATCTTTTGCGTCCACTTTGACGTGCGGGATCAAAGAACTGCCACCCATTTACACCAGGGTAGACAGATACTTAGAATGGATTGCAGATAATGTAAAATAGTCCAAATCTCTGGGATTTGGCAGTTTCGAAAATAACGTCATATTTCTTATAGTGTATAAAAAAATCAACGATTTCAATAAAAGCTATTCGACTATTCAGGAGAAAAAAGAGTATATTTATGTATTTCTCAACGCAAAAAAGTAAGGTAAAAACTGTTAATTTGTATATTTTTCATCAATAAATAACCTATAACATAATAAAACAACTTATAAGATAATAGGGCTTCATGAACAGATAATTCATCAATTGGGTGTTAATTTTTAAAGGTAAGTATTCGTTAATCCTTAGCTTGCATAATGCAAGTATCACATTAAAAGCCATTTCTGTACATGATATTCCAAAATTAGTTATCCAGAGAAGGGGGCCCTTCTAATGTTCAATCGAAGATTATCACGAACAGGGGATGATAAGTAGTTTTTCGTGGTTTCATTCCGTGTTCTGTGTTTTTGATCATTACAAGGATCATTTTAACGACGTTTCGGCAGAGTCTCATTTCCCATCTTCTGGTGATGTGCAGAAGATAGCTCTAATTTCAAGCCTACTATTTATCTAGATGATCCAAAATCCAATTCATGTAACTGAAAATTTTTGTATAGATATCGGGTTCCCCATCTGTTCCACATTTTCTTGGTCCATATGACACAATTCCATACTGAATGAATCGTGGAGATCCATGTACTGGTCCCACGTATTTGAGTGGGCCACCGCTGTCTCCAGCACATGAGTTTTTTTCGCCGGATATTCCCGCACAAACCTGATTTCTGGTGAGAGGCACTTTCGGTCGATATATCTTTTGGCACTCGGAAAACTCAATCACTTCTACAGGTACCTGTCGCAGAATTGGGCTTCGGGTTTCTGAAAAAAAATCCATTGTAGTCAATTTTCAAAACAACTAGTTCTAATGGCCTGTCAATTTTAACGCAACAATAATTGAAACATCTTTTTCCCAAATGTGATGCTAGTAATGAAAATTTCCTAGAAAAGTTGTTTTATATCTTGTAACCCCTGATTATAGAGAAATAAGTCGATTTCTCTGCGTTATATTTTTATGTTTCCTGTCCAATTATTTTCGATTTGTATCAGAATCATTTATGAAGATAAAACATGTTAGAGATCAGTCCGTAAAGCATATTAATTATTTCTCTGATAACCCAAGATATACTACATAACATATAGTGGTCCCAAGCAGGGACCACTTTATGTTATGTAGTATATCTTGGGAGAAACACTGGTTCAGGAGGAAATTGAAAGAAGCCGCATATATGTTATCCAACAATGCATTTAGCCAAGCTAGCGTAGAGATACGCAACATATAGAACCCCATAATCAAACGGAAAACGCCCAACTCCCGCCAAACGGGGTCAGTTCCCGCTAAAGCGGGAAGCGGTGAGAGGGAAGAGGGGATAGGTGAAAACACTCGAACGACCAATAAATAGTCATTTCTCGCAGGAAAAATTCCAGTCATCACCCGAAGACGATTGTGTATACTAACTTCACGTCGTGAAGTAACTTGGCTTGAAATCTTTTAATTTCAATTCGTATTATTTGTTCAATTTTCAATAGTTATTTGTTATTTATTTCATTATAATATCAGTTCATGTTTTTTTTTGCTTAATATAATTGTTATTTTCAGCTATTCTTTTTAATTTTATTGATTTTTTCAGGGAATCATACATATTAGACAATAGAAGTCCGAACTAATGAAATTCAAAGATCCTTTCATTGTTGAATGCCCTACCAACAAGGGTGTTATTCTGAAAGTTTCAATTGACAAGTTCGATAAAGCTTACAGTGGAAATTTAAATAATGAAAATGTATCGATACCTTGTGTTTTTTCTGTAAATGAAAAGACATTCATTTTAAATTGAGTGGTAAAAATAGCAGGGCGAATGTAAACAATACTGTGGAAATACGTATCACAATGCTAGATGGTGTTTCTAAAAAAAAAGAAAATCCCAGGGAAGAAAGGGGTAATAGCCTATTTTCATGATTTCAAAAAAAACGAATTCGAAATAAAAAATAAGTGAAATCAAAAAAACTTTCACCTACAAACTTGCAATGGTGAAAAGAGTTATGTTCATGAAAACTTGGAAGAAACTGGCTAATAGTTTCTAGATGTCATTGAATTGAACAAAAAAATATCATTTTCAGGTTAATAATATCATGAGAATGAATGACTCGATCATTCATAATATAAAATCGTAATTTCATGAGTGAATTGAGTGATTCATCTTTTAATGTTATTCAGATTGGTCTTAAAGAGGCATTGAGACAAGTGTCTCATTCTGAAAAATCGGATGTCCACCATTGAGGATGACAGTGAGTGAAATTTCATATAATGTATTGTGTAGGAATCCTGTGAACGATATCTGATTCAATTCCATAACGAATGTTTGGTATCCAACTGAATAGAAAAAAGTTTTTTGTGACTAAAAGTTACTTCTTTACGTGAAGTACATATCTGTATAGAGTCCAGTTCGAAATCATTTGCTTTCTTTCTTTCTTTGGAAGATCCTCACATTCCTGTATAAAGATGGAGAAGTAAAGAGCCAAAATCTTTCTTTCCATAAAATATTGTCCTCTGAAATATCCCCCTTTCAATTTACACATTGAACGGATTTGGCTTCACTCTATATATTTCAATTTAGTTCTGAGGAAGTTCAGCAGGCGTCTTTTAACTTAGGAGAGCTATGTCGCGGTATCACTCCGAATACGAATGTCCTATTATAGGAAAAGGTACTATTCGACCCTCCACCGCAACCAGCAAGGGTTTATTGTGGCTCATATCTATTCACAGTCGACCAAATAAACCCAGCTTCTTAACGAAGCCGATTAGTTTGTATGGTGATTGGTCTTTCAGGTCAGATGGTAAGAGTACGGTTCTGCCGAATTCTAAAAACCTGATTCGGTCCCCAGCACTGCAGGCACAAAGTATATGCTCTGCTGTTTCATCGTTAATGAGGTAGTCAGATAGTCAAGGTGCAAGATTCCCACCTCGATACCCGCGACAACCTTCCCATATGACGGTTTTTGCACGTCAGCTACACCTGACGATACCTTGAATTCAACGGTGCAGGGCTTTTTCGTCTCTTCTTTCGGTGAATCATCACTTGAGCCCAAACGTTTGCTAACCTGCTCATGGAGGGTTTGTTTCTCCACCTGGGACAGATTTTGCGTACGCCGCTCAAGAATTTGGTGCAAGGCGGTTTCATAAAGTACCCCGCTCTTGAGGAGACGACTCAGTCGTTTCCTGACTGCACCACCAAACCTTTTTTTTAAGTTCAGTTATTGGATCAGGAGTTGGAAAGTTGAGAAACTCTCACTCCTGATCTACATTTACAGGGAGGTCAGTTAGAATTGTATGCTCGACATCCATCTCCTCTGTAGACTCGCTCCTAACCTGAATTTACAAGGAGGTCAGTTAGAGTTGTGAGCTCGACATCCATCTTCTCTGTAGACTCGCTCCTAATCTAAATTTACAGGGAGGTCAGTTGGAGTTGTAAGCTCGACATCCATCTCCTCTGTAGACTCAGCGTCAGCGTACCTAATGTTACTCATTGTCTTGACTGGAGAGAAAACTGATTATATCATTTGTATGCATGAAATTTGCTCAGTACAGGCTGTATATCAACATTACCATTACACCTGTAATAAGTTGCTAAGGTTTATAAAAAGTGTTATGTTATCTGCCTTTTTGAAGGTACCAAAACTTTTTGATTTCATTGCACATTTGTACGCAATTCATTCGGTTTCTGAACTTATAGAATATGTAGTGCTTGAGAAAATAAGGAAACATAAGCTTTTGCTTTGATTTTTTCCACATCATGAACATAACGGCATCAACATTATCAGCAACTAGAAGCTCTACAGTTTTCTTTTTGTCAGAATGAACATTTCATTCCATTGTGCTGAGATTTATCAAAGACTTAACTGGCAACGGAACCATCTTACGGAAGGGAAAACTATCATTCCACAAATCCAATTTCGGCAAAACTCTGATTGGAAGAAAGCGGACAGTTTGTCTTTTCGTAACCAAATTTGAATAGTAACTTACAAACTAATCTATACATATGTTGAATACATACGATTTTCAGTTACACCCCATCCTGATACAACAGCGACGTGTCCATTCATCTCATCATCTTGTGTAGGTAAACAGATTGGTTTCACATTTTCTGAAAAATTTTATTGAATGAAAAATATGGCAGAAAATCTCTTTTTCATTAGATAATTGTTTCGCGGAAATAAAGGACAAACACGAAAAGCTCATGCTGCCTATTACATAATATTTTAATTTTCCCAAGATTATTTTTCTTTTAGTGTCAGTTGTTTGTTTATCCTCAAAAGAAAATAACTCGAGTGAAATCATGTCACTTCTTGCAAAAAAATTACAACACGTGAAAAAGTAAAAATTACAGGAAATAATGAGAAATGAATAGTGAAGATATTTAATCATGCTAAGCCCAATTGGACAGGGAACTCAGAAGTAAAGTGGGCAGCGCGAGAATGTAAGCGGGTCCCTCGCGCTGCCACTGTTCATGCTGTTGTCATTGCCCAGTGCTCCCTCGATTGTCGGTTTTTGTGACGGAAGTCAAAGGACTGGCAGCGCGAATAAGAGTGAGTGTTTATATTCAGTCGTCTTGCTCGTTCAGTTGTTGATGCAAAAGCGTTTTTTTACATTTGGTAACCTGTCGTTCTATTACGATGAATTGATAACATTCACCATCTCCTTCGGCGACGGCTTTTTTTTTATTTGGATTCTCTTCAAAACATTCAAATAATTTTACATACTCATTAAACATAGAGCTGTCGCCGCAACAAATTCTATATTCGCCATTGCTGTCAGTAGAGAAGTAAAGGCTGAATGTAAACACACGCTTCCACAGAAGTATTTAGAGCGGGACAGTGGATAGCGCGAGTAGTAGCGAAAGTGGCTGAGTGTAAACGTGGCATTACAAGTGGCCGTCGATGGATATGTGTCGAATAATTTTACCATTGACGCTGGTGTTCACCAGGGATCCATATTGTATCTACTCTCTTTTTATTGTATTTCAACCACTTATTGGAAAAAAACAAGAATCCAATATATTGCTTTACTGACGACAGCACACTTGTCTCGTCATCCCATTTGGATTCCAGGACATCGCACATTTTCACCGACAGCAGGAGGATCTTGAGGTGCTTCCGAATTGGAGAGAAAGTAACCAGTTTCAATTTAATGCCACAAAAACCCAGACATCGATTTTCTCCAAAAAGATGAAAGTATCCTAACCGGATAGAATAATGTCAGGACAGACAATTCCGCTTTCTGATTCGATAAGTTTGTTGAGGGTTGAAATGGACACCAATATGTCTTGGCACAATCATGTCGCTGGAATTGCAAAGGCTGCTTCACAACAGCTTGGAACACTGTTCCAAACCAGAAAACTGTACACACCTCAGCAACTTTTGATGATTTATAAAGCTCAGATCAGACTTTCTTTGGAGTTTTGTTCTCATGTATGGAGCTCCGCCCCTAAGTATATCCTGGAGCTGCTGGTTGGAGATTCATCTCTCTTTTATTCTTTTGCGGAAGGTGTTCAAGTGATTCCACTAAGAGCGGTACATATCGTTTTGAGGTTCAAGAACTCTTTCATTTGGAGAACTCCGTTTGTGTGAAATGGACTTCTGAATGAATCCAATCTCCAGCAATTCAAACCCAATGTGAATCGCTACTTCCTCACAGGTAACGCTCTTAAGAGTGCATTGAGGAATTTCCTGTAGTTCTTGTGTTTTATATTTGCAAAAAAAAAGCACTGACTTGGAAGAACGGGAAGCACTGAATATCAGGCTCGGACATCAGAACACAACTGGACTTTTTGAACCAGGTGATCATCAGTTTGAGCTAGAGATCCAAAAACCACGTTATTGCAAATATCACTATTCCAAAGGCAAACACTGCTATAAAATAACAATGAACACTAAATTATGCAACGAATACTCAATTTTTCAAAAAGTTTTTTATCTACCCTAAAAAATAGTACATTTTGAAGCTACTCAGGTACAGTGTTTTATTCGAAGGTGGTTGACAATGTTTCGTGGTGTATTTCATCAGTTCGGACTTCCATTGTCTAATATAATATAAATTGATTTGAAATCCCTGAAAGAATCTTGAGTTTTCTAGGGCTGAGCGCTTTATGATAAGTAGCTCGCCTCGATTTCAAGTCGAGCTTCGAGCCGAGCGCGATTCAAAAGTTGAGTTGAGTTTCGAGACGAGTCAAGTTTTTTTTAAATCGAGCTGAGCAGAGCTCGAAAAAAATTCGAATATACTCTAGTTTAAGCATTTCGTCAACTAAGTAATGAAATTAGTAACTAAAAGTACTTTTTTGAATCGCCTTTTTTTCTGCGAAAAAATAAGGGTATTTGATCCATTGTCATTGATTTGCTTTCAAATATTTCGTTTGACCACCGTGAACATCGCAATTTATCATTTTTTCAATGAAATACCGAATAATTCGTAAAAAGTACAGTTTATAAACCGACAGACTTCTCAAATGCTCTGTAAAAAACATCATGTGAATTAATTTCAATATCTGAATCACTAACGACTAAATGGAAGTTGACACTCCGCATTTATCGTGATTGTCCGAAAGTGGTCTAAGATTACTTATCGTGAATTGTTCTATTTTTCTACCTACTTCCGATGAAATGTCAGAGTATCAGTATATTTACCATAACTTAAATCTGCGGTTCCATATAATTTTATCAAAGCAATATCGTTGAGCAGTCTATTCGCTTTATACTGTGGATGAATGAAAACCGATTCAATCAGGAAATCTTGAGTTGGAGGAGCGCAATAACCTGTGGCAAGATCGCAATCTTCTTTCCTCTGCAAATCATATTCTCCCAATCTTACTCCTATCCTATAGGAAAAAGTGGAACGATGATAATTCAGATTTTTCTGAATAAAAATTTTACACACTAAGCTAAAATACACCCCGCGTTGATATTATTATTTTCAAGAAAAAAAAATTGAGAATATAGCACTTACATTGAGTCTCCTGTACAGTGTGCAGCTGTTAAAACGAATCGTTCAGTTATTAGCGTTCCTGCACAGTTGAAGGCAATAAGTTTGCCGTCAGCATCTGAAATTAGAGTAAATTGAATACAATGAATTAATAATACCCAAACCCGTCACTTCATGAAAATTAATAACACTATTCATGATAATAAAGCAATTTTCACAGTTATGACTTTACTGAAGAGGCGTTTCGCTACACTGTTGCTTCCTCAGTCGAACTGGTACAATAAACTATTCTACAATGCATTTTATGCAGTAGTAGTTACAAAACTTGATTGATAAATGGCGATAATTCAAGGAAAACAAGTAGATTTCAAGAAAAAATGATTACCATACAATATTCTAGGTGAGCAGGTGAAATATAAACAATAAATGGTTAATGAAAACTAAGTATTTCTCGGAATTTCATGACAATAACTCTAATAATATCAAATTCTTTTTAACCGTTTACTAGAGAATTCGATTGTTTTCGTCCATTGATTTTCAGGTAATTCACTGCACCGCTGTCGCTCTTCTCACTTCCTAACAATTCCCATTGAATCTCACAGTTCACCTCAAATTTTTTTTTCCAAACATCAACATTGTGAGGCCCCCCCCTGTCGGTTCAATTTTTGTCGTTCATTTTCATTTTGTAATATGTCATGGTTAGTCTCTTAAAAGTGGCAAGCTTAGGTGGAATTGGTGTCCTTTCGTTGAAAACTCCCTTTGTGTTCTGAATTTCTGATTTCCAAATTTCCAGACAATCTTTCTATATAAACTTTTGAGTACAATCCACATGCAAGCTTGTGGACATCTGATTTATTGTCCTTGTCAATGTTTGACTTGTCTAAACTAATATTATTAATGTAAAAGTTTGTGAGAATCGATAAATGTATGCATGTATGTTTGTTTGTTTGTGTTTTTCAGACCTAAACCATTGAACGGATTTAGATAAACCTCCACACAAATACAGCTNATAAAAAAATTAAATTAATAAAATCAAAAATGTGCTTTTTTATTGCCTCTAAGGCGGAACGAAGTTCGCAGGGTCAGCTAGTAGACTATCAAGGTTTAGTGTTATTTTGGTCATAATAAAACGATAAGTATTAGGTAAGTCGGAAAATGCTTGCTTTTTGAGAGCTATCTTGGAGTATACCGCTGCGTATACCGTTGGAGTTATAGTTCAAGTAAATGATATAGTGGTAGGTAGTAGGTAACTTAGATAACGAATTGAAATGAAGCTGAAAAATGTTAAAAAAATGACGCGAAAGATGTAGTTCGATTGAGAACTAAAAATATATTTTTATCTTCATTCTGATTCGTTCCTTTTAAGTATTATTGTACTTTCGTCGAACTTCTCTAGGGATATTAAAATCAAAGCCTTCTTGAACCACTTAATCTACTTAGTCTTATAGTAAATTTATAGTTCAAGATATCGGGCGAATTGGAACTGTTTGATATGACTTGTAGACATTCAAAAATTCATCAATTCGCAAATTAAGAAAAACTAGAGTACAAAGCAGAGGGTATGAAATGCATAACTAACAGAAGCTTTTATAAAATTAGAAAACCCAATGAAGTTATTGACTTTCCTTAAAGGGGAAAGAAAATCATGTCGTCGATAATATTTTGTTGAAAACTCAATTTTTTATTTTCTTATTTACAGAGATAAATAATTTCGTTCATTATATAGATATATTTCAATTATTCATTCTGATAGAGTAAATAACACCCCAACAAGCTAATTATTATTAGCAACTACGTCAGCAGTAATGAATGCATTTCATATCAAAATAACATAGTTGACAACAAAAAAACAAGTATGTCAAACATTAAACGAAACATAATAGTTTCAATGAAACCCAAAATAATAAATTGGTGGATTAGAAATAAATTACTTATTGAGCACAGAACTGTAGATCAATCCAATATTGCACGGAACATTTTCCAATGTGGCCTCAACAAAACATGAAATATATTTTATGAAAACTCGAAATATCAATGAAATATAAATAGATTTACAGGAATTAAAATGAATGAAAAAGGAACTTGTAGTACCAAACTTTTCAGTGAGAAATTGCTAAGACTTCCAGATACGCATATGCTACTGAAGATGTCTTCCTCAGTAGCATACAAAACGCTCCAATCGTGACGCCGACCATTGAAGCCTATTTCCTCATATCATAAAAAATTGTCAGAGAAGTGTTTGTCCATTATAATAATAATTGCTTATTTAATATTTCTCCTTCATATTTGTTTCGAAATGACTAAGGCTCAGGTTCACTAAATTCATTCAGAATTTCACAAGTAGGATACTCAGAACAACTTTCATTAAATTTTTCGTTTCACTATTTCTCAAATCTAACGTAGTTACTACGTTAACGTTGTCTTATACCTAATAAAAATGTAGTTTTATTTTTCTCAAATGACTTGTGATATACTGTTTGGAACCTTTGGTGTAGTAATGAACATTACTGGAGTTTTTTCCCAACACCAAATCGTTATTTTTACACCTCGACACGTGTTTCGATCACCAAGTGATCATCTTCAAGAGGAAGATAAAACTAATAACTACTCAAAACTAAAGCTACTTATACTAATCAGGTACATCATACAGGTAGGTAATCAGTAATACCACCCATACAAGTGTACCACCCTAAATTAATTTTACAATTGGCCTTTCTATTATTTACAA